>CAUYQG010044127.1:0-29058 GCA_963574415.1 Tarsius wallacei | reverse complement strand
AGCCTGTAATCCCTCGCCTGGAGAGGCTGAGGTGAGTGGATTGCCTGAGCCCGCGGGTTCGAGACCCGCCTGGGCAACTTGGCGAGACCTCATCTCTACAATAAATCAAAAATTAGCCGGGCGTGGTAGCGCGCGCCTGTAATTCCAGCTACTTGGAAGGCTGAGACGGAAGGATTGCCGGAGCCCAGCAGGTCGAGGCTGCGGTGGCCGGGAGCGGCCACTGCACTCCAGTCTGGGCAACAGAGTGAGACTCCAACTCAAAAAAAAAAAAAAAAAAAATAGAGGTTAAATGGTTTGTTCAAAGTTATATAACCACTGGTTATATAGATTTTGCATAGTTGACCCACAATCTAGTGATTATACTACATTTTCTAAGCTTTATTCAAGAAAAAATGGAACATTCCTGGGAATGTGGATGATGAAGTGATGCTGATGATGACAATGAAAGTGCAGATGATAACAGTGGTGATAATGACAGCTTTTGAGAGGCACTAAACTAAATTCTAGGCACTCACTGAAATGCTTTGTAAGTATCCCTTCACAAAAACCCAAAAATTTAGGTTCAATCATAATCTCCACTTCAGATAAAAGGAAATCCTCTCAGGGTCTAAAAGTTAATACATAAAAGAGAAGATTCCAACCCAGGCAATCTGAACTTTGAGCTGGTGGTGAATGGGAGCTCAATATCATCTCTTTTGAGTTCAACTTGGTCTTACATATTTCCCATTACTGGAGAAGCAGAATGAATGTTTAGCTTATAATTTTCCATTATTTAATGCTTACATGTATTCCATATGGTTTCAACTCAGGTAGGGATCTTGAAACATTAGTAATTCAAAGTATAAATGAGTTATTGAACTAAACTTAAAGCAATTTCTATTAAATACAACATTAGTTTTCATATTTATAGGGAGTACTTGACTGTAAAAAAGTATAACATTTCCCCCTCTCTGTAGTGTGGAAAATTATCCCAGCAAAAAAAGATGCTTAAGCCAAACAATACCACATAATTTGACTTATGCCAACCAAAGTGGAAGAAATGACTCCAATTTTTCTAGCAATGAGATGCTATCGGTTAAAGTATGTTAATAATATAGTTTATAAGATGGCTTGATTATGACCCTACTGCCTCCACCCACTAAGGAAATAAAGCTTGTTACTTCTAGAGGCAGAACTGTATAATAGTCAGGAGGTTGAGTTCTAAAGTTAGGCTTTGAGTTCACATTTCAACAATGACATTGAATTTTCAACTATGTGCTTAATCAGTGCTAGTACTTAGGCACTCTTGATTGAAAAAGAATAGTCGAGTGTGCTATTGTACTCCAACCTGAGTGTCAAGAGTCAAATTCCAACTCCAAAAAAAAACAAAAAGAGAGAAAAGAAAAAGAATAGTCAAGAATGTATTCATTTCCCCTGTCTCCAATCATGAATTTATCTATATTTTAATGACCTTCTGAACAACCTCAGGAGAATAAAACAAAAATTTCCGATACATACAATTTTTATTTATGAGCAAACCACAATCTAAAATGCTGTGTTATGTACACATAGAGAATGCCAACTATAAATTTTTATTCCAGTATAAAAAAATCATATAGCTTGCAAACAACCATAGCTATTACCCAAAGGATACATAGTTGCCCAAAAGATTTTTCAATCAAAGTTATGTCCATTTCTGAGTTATTTAGAAAGAAACAAGTGAAACAAATCAATTTGATTTGTGAAGAGTTGTAATTTCTTGCGTGAAGCATTGAAATTCAAAGAAAAGATAAAAAAGAACATAGACTTGGAGTGAAAAAAAAGAGAGAGTTATAGACATAGAACATCAAAATGTTAAAATGCCAAAAAGATCAAAACAGAAAAAGAATCAACATGGGTTAACTTACTAGGCTTCTTTCACACGAAATTAATTATATACTTTGTAAATAGGTATATTTGAGTGATAGAAATCACAAAATGGCAGCCCATAGAATCCTTTGCAGACATGGTGTTGGCTTTCTTGCAATTTTTAATCAAATTGCAAAATCACATCTTATATTTTTAAAACCTAGTTTGTTCTACTTTCTTGAAAAGCCGGGGTCATGTTCTTAGGAGTAGCAACAAGCCAGAGTTCAATCATTGCAGTCCTCCTAACATAAGGCTTTAGAATTCACCACCAGCTTTTCGCAGTCACTAGCCTGCTCCCTATGGTCAAGTGAGCTCATAACCCCTGTGCACTGCCAAACACATTCAAGTAGTGAAGGCGATCAAGGGCAGAAGGGATTGAAAGATTGGCCATCATTTCCCCTGTCTCCAATCATGAATTTATCTATATTTTAATGACCTTCTGAACAAGAGAGAGAGAGATCCAGTTGCTCATTCATTTATTTATTCACTCATTTATTCATTCAAAAAATATGTGGAGTATCTGATAATGCCAGATGCTGGATCAAATCATAAAATATAAATATTTGGGGCTTCTTTTCATTGAGATACTATGCAACACAATCATAGATCTGGAGGAGATTGCCAAGACATAAATAATACAGCTAAGGACTAAGTATTGGTGAATCTTAGGAAACAAAATTTAAAAAATCGAAAGCATGTCAAAGGATGAGGAATTTAAGGAAGAAAGGGGGTAGTAAACAGTGTAAAATTGTTGCTGAGACGTGCAGTCAAATGAAGACAAAAAATGAGACTATTCTAAGAGGCAAGTAGCAAATCTTTGGTGACATTAAAGAGAGCACTTTGAATAGACTAATAAAACCAGGTAGTCATGAGAAAGACAAGATGAAAGGCATAAGAAAGAGATGGGGTGATATGAAGGATGAATGTGAAGGGAAGTAGGTTGATTATTTTTTAGGCTACAGAAGATGGCCAATGAAAAGGACTAAGTATGTGCAGAAGCAAGTTTTGGCACAAGCCAATTCAAAAGAATACCCAAGCTAGGAGGGATTCAATCTAGCTAGAGGGCCATTAACTAAAATGTTGATATTAGAGAAAAATTTGGCAACTTTTGCATGAACTACATACTCAAGGTCATTTCTTGGGTCATTTCACTTTCATTGCAGAAAAAATATTTTCACTGTGAAAGTTTTATGTAATTTTAACAAAAACGTAGTGACCATAAGCTGCAAAAGAAAATCTATTGACTCTTAATGATGCCTTATTTTCTGGCATTCCACTTGTGGAATGATTATAAACATTTCTGGTTCTTTAAGTCTTTCAGAAATGGCATTGTTTTCTACAGAGGCATTTAATTTTGGACCAGTGGAGATAAGTGGAATCATTCTAGGGAATCCTCTACACATTTAATAACCAGAGGAATGAAACATTAAGGATCAGATAATATGCAGTAAATTGCGCAGCTTATACTAGAAAAATAAAGTTTATAGCATTCTTCTGTGGACCTATAGCAAACATGTAATTTCTTCCAACTTTGACATTGAAAAAAATCTAATGGCAAGTGAATGTTCAGATAAAGATCAAATGAACTAAATAAAAGAAAAAAGGAAAACTGAGTGAAGTTAGTTCTGAATTTTCATAAGGTAATATGACCTGAATAAGATGACTTATCAAGATATCTTTGTTTCATTTCTGTAGCTGTGAAATAGTAGCAAAGAAAATAAAACCTGACAACTGATTGCGGCTTAAAAAAAAAGAAAGTCTCTCTAAATTATTTTTTCAATACACTTTTAGAGTAAAAGGCTCATAATGTAATTTTTTAAATGAAAGCACATTTTGAAATGGAAACAAAACTGATTGATCCCATATTATAGAAGCAAATTATGTCCTATTGCCTAATTATATCCTAAGCAAATTATGACACTCTTGTACCTGAAATTTGATACAAAAATAAATGTTTATTGTTTATTTCTTATTTAAGTGATATATATATATATATACATACAGCACTGACCTTTGAAAAGTGTCCTCTATATTTAATAATTGTGTCATGTAACTCACTGAAAAATGAAAGTAGACTACCCAAAAATAATTTTCTTTTTTTTTCTTTCTTTTTTTTTTTTGAAAGCAGGATTTATTAAGAAGACAGAAAAGCTCCCACAGTGGGAGGGGACCCAAAGGGGTTGCCCCTAATTCTCATACATTCTGTAAAATGCATGGTGCAAAGTCAACACAATTTTTCTTCTAAAATATGTGGGAAAAAATCCCAAGTGCTTGCTTCTTGATGTCTTATAATAGTTTGGAAATAGAATATCAGTCACGCTGAAGTACACCTCTCCTAGTCCAGCCTTCAGAGCCCCTCCATGGTGAATCCTGATGTGCATTACCCCCACGTCCACCTCCTCTGCCATCTCCACCACCATAACAACCATAAAACCACCACCACCCAGTGGTGATCCCTGGAAAGGCTTCCCTGCCTTCTGATCCACTGTTTGAACAAACAGGTTTAGAGATTTCAGAATTCTCAACCAACTATCTTCCTAGGATCCAGAATAAAACTGTTGTACAAAGTAAGTTTAGCAGAGACATCTGTCTCTTTCTTTTCAACTTATTAAAGAAGTTGCAATTAAGGAACATAAAGTTGAAAATTTTCAATTAATTTAACAATGTTTTATTAGAAATTAACTAATTAGTCCAGTGTCCTATTTAAATGAATTACAAGTTCATCTGAAAATAAATAAATATAATTATCAAGGATTTGTATCTGATATAAGGATATGCATTAAATAAAAAGACAATTTTTCTAGGAGTTCAGAATTTAAGACAGTAAAATATGTAGTACTCACACAAATACTGTGTAGTATGTGCTCTACTTACCCTTGCAACGCTTTCTCTCCAAACCAGTCTCCTTTTCCTAAAGTTCTAAGAAAGACTGGGTCTTCACTTGGTGAGTCTTCACGAGTGACATTTACCTACAAAGAGAAGCAATCAAAGTGTAAATTCACTGCCTACCCAGAATGATCAAATAAGCACCAAGTGATAAGGTAAATTTTATTTCTTTTTTTCAATTTTTTTATGAAGAAAAAGTTTAAATTACCACTAATAGGATCAGAGAATAATATATCAAATTCCCAGACAAACCACAAGAATGTACCACTAAATATTTTGTCATCCTTTCAAGTTGTTTTTTACAAATAAACATTATTAGGACATTTAATTTCACTTAACCCTTATCTCCATCCCTGTTTTCTACCTACTGTGAAGTAACCACTACAATGAATTTGGGGAGTTTTCTCTCAATATTTTTGTATGTGTTTATACACATGGGTTTTAAATACATATGAATAACATATGTTATGCATCATTATGCAACTTATGTTTTCCATAACGTTGTTTTCATTATTTCATGCTAATAAATATAAATCGATTTCATTCATTTTAACATATTGCTGTAAACTATTTTAACAGAATGCTTCATTACTAACAAGATATTCCAGCATAAACAGGACTTTTGACTTAGATGACAGTCCACAGAAGGCAAGTGATCATGTGTTTCTTTTGTTGTTGCTGTCGTTGCATTAATGAAAGCATAAATGGAATAAGTAGTATCTTTGTGTTAATTTATTTCCCCCTCAAGGTCTACTAATATTTATAATACTGTCTTTGTGTCATCCAGAAAGGTTAGGTAGTTAAAATTCACCTACCTGGAAAATGTAATGAAGTAGAAAAACTAATTTCTTGAGACAATGCCAGACACTTAAACACATTTAAAAATACTATGCTTCATGTTTCTAAATCTAGAGATTGATTGAATGTCAACGACCAGAATTTTTATAAGTATTAAGAAAGACCGTGCAAGTTGGAGGAAATTCAATTATTATTCTTCACTGATCCATTTGATTATTCTTCCATACAGTGTTTCAAAACCATGGAAATTCAGTTTTTAACACTCTTACACTTAGCTATATCATAGAGACAATAATTTGCATGCTGACGAGGCTTTTATAGATACCAAATCTTCAGTAGGGAGTCTGATTTACAATCAAGGTTACTGGGCCCTTATCCCTGAGGTTCTGATTCACCTCTATTAATATAAATAGCTGGCCAGGCTGGGTGGCTCAGCCTGTAATCCCGTGCTTTGGGAGGCCGAGGTGAGTGAGTTGCCCGAGCCAGCGGGTTCGAGACCCACCTGGGCAACTTGGCGAGACCTCATCTCTACAATAAATCAAAAAATCATCCAGGCGTGGTAGTGCATGCCTGTAGTTCCAGCTACTTGGAAGGCTGAGGCGGAAGGATCACCAAAGCCCAGCAGGTTGAGGCTGCGGTGGCTGAGAGCGTGCCACTGCACTCCAGTCTAGGCGACAGAGTGAGACTCCAACTCAAAAATAGATAAATAAATAAATAAATAATTGAGTTCTTTTTCTTTATGTGTATAATATCTCATTATATATGAACATTATACATTGTATTAGTTCTTCTATAGGTGTAAATGTGGGTTGCTTCCAGTTTTATTTTGTTATATATATTTTTGTGCTATTAACAATGTTATTACAAACATTCTTACACATTTGTGATCATGGGTAAAAGTTAACACTTGTGGAAGAACAAGGTTATTAAGTATATGCATTTTCAATTTTACCAGGTATTGACTCACTCTTGTACAATCTTACATTCTTACCACCAGTGAATGAAAGTTCCTATTGTACTATATTGTTTTATAAACACTTGATATTGTCAGACTTCGATGTTTTTCAAGAAGGTAGGTATTAGACGGCATTCCCTGAGTTATTAATAGAGGTGGAATCACGTTCATCTTCTTTTAGCCACTTGTGTTTATTTTTGGTGATGTGTCAGGTCATGATTTTTCCTGTTTTTCTATTGGACTAAGAATTATTGTCAGTTGATTCACAAAATGATGGTCTGTCAAAATCATCTTTGTTGTTTTGCTGAACACATTTATTAAGTTTAATGTAATCACATTTAATCATATTACCATTTACTGTTTGCACTTTTAAAAGTCTTATTCAAGTAATCACTTCTTATCCCAAGATGATAAAAATATTCTCCTAATTGTCTTTTTATTTTTTCCCTAAATTTCCCCTTCATATTTATGTCTGAAAATGGCTTTAAAGTGTGGTGTGAGGTAGGGATTCAATTTTATGTATGTCCCTGTGCATAACCAATTGTTTTGATACTTGTATTGTCCATGTCATCTTAAATCAAGTTTCCATATCATGGATCTTTATCAGGCCTCACCATTTTCTTATTCTGATATAGTTGTCTGGTTGTGAGTCCAATTGGGGCCATATTTGTTTTCATTTCCTTAAGTTTATAATAAGTATCAATATCTACTATATTAACTCACAATATGTTTCTCTTCCTTTAAGATGTTCTGCCATGTTTGTGTTTTGCTCTTTCATATAATATCTTGAACAAAAAATTTTTTTAGAGACTTAAACATTTTTGTTAGTTATAGTCCTAGTTACTTGATTTTGTAAATGATCTTTGTAAACCATATTTTTAACTTAGTGTTACCAGTATTGAGAAATTTATATGGATTTTAAAATCATGGTAAAATTTACTTTTTCCTTTTTTGGTATACAGTTCCATGAATTTAAATACAAGTATAAATGTGTCTAATTTCTACCACAATCTAATACAGCACAATTTCATCTCCTCAAGAAACTCCCTCATGCCATGTATTTATAGGCACATCCTCCTCAAACCTCATACATAGCAGCCAATGGTCTGTCTGTGTCACACTCATTTCGTCTTTTTGAGAATACCATGTAAATTGAATAATATAGTATTTAATCTTTTGAGTTTTTTTTTTTCTTACTCATCTTAAATTCTTTGAGATACATCCAAATTGTTGCAAGGATAGTTTATGCTTTTTTTTTAAGTGGTAAAGCTGGGTTTATTGAGAAGACAGAAAGGCTCTCACAGTGGGAGGGGACCCGAAGGGGTTGCCCTAGTTTATGCTTTTTATTGCTAAGCAATATTGCATTGGATGAATATACCACAGTTTATTTCCTATCTTTGAAAATTATGAATAGAGAGGCTATAAACACTAATGCAGAGTTTTTTGTTGGAACTATATTTTCATTTCTCTAGGGTAAATACACAAACTATGATTGCCGTGTCATGTGGTAAATGTTCACTAATTTTATGAGACACTGCCTTTTTTTCTAAAATGGTTTTACCATTATGTATTCCTACCAGCAATGTCTGAGAATACCAGTTGCTCTCTATTCACACTAGTACTTGGTATTGTCAGTATTTTTTAGCTATCTGTAGTATATCAAGGTTTTACTTTGCAATGTTCTAATTACTAATTATTTTGAACATCTCTTTTATGTGCATAATTGTCTTTCTTGTATCCTTCTTGCTGAGGTATCTATTCAAGTCCTTTGTCAGTTTTTTAAATCAGGTAGTTTGTCTCTTCATTGGTGGTGTTTAGGTGTTCTTTACTTAGGCTCAAAACAAATCCCTTGCCATATATGTAATTTTCAAAATTTTTTTCCCAATTAGTAGTTTGTTTTTTCATTATCTTCAACAGTATCTCTCACAGAGTAAAAGTTTGTAACTTTAATAAAGCCTGATTTATCATTTTTTCTTTTATGGATTATGCTTTTGGTATCATATCTAGGAACTTTTGGCATAACCCTAAGTCATAATAATTTTCTACTAAAAGTTTTATAGTTTTACATTTTACTTTCAAATTTATTTTCAATGTTAATTGAATTTTCACGTAAAGCATGATGTTTAGGTCAAGGTTCACCTTTCTCCCCCCTGGATTACCAATTGTTCCAATATCATTTTTTGAAAAGATTTTCTCCATTTATTGTTTCCATTTATTGATTGCCATGGTTTTCACCATAGAGTAAGTAGATACCACACTGTAGGCATGTTGTCCTACCAACATGGTTCTACTTATTTATGGAGAGAGGAATTCATGTTTTGGTGCAACCCAACTGCAAGGACATATGCAAAATTCTTTGGTGATTTATAGTCCACTGTTGGGGGACAAAGTCATGTTTCCAGGCAGCTGGAATGGACTGATTGAAGTACAGGGAACTACCTCAGCTTCTATTTGGGGCAGACATTATCACCACAAGCATTCTGCTTCAAGTTTTAGAAAAATCAGTTTGTGCAGGCTTAAGGGGGAAAAAAATCATTTCAAAGTTTATTTTGTAATGTTTCTCTCTTTGTGTAGATATGCTTAATGTAAGAATACAAATTGTTTCACACAAATAAATCAAACTGAACAAGGGGAAATTCATTTGCAGCATGGGAACCCCCTGTTGTTTATCTCCTATCTCACAGCATTTTCTAAGAAAAAAAATAGTTTAGTGGTGACAAGGAAAATATCCTTGTCAAGGTTACACTTTATACATTTTTATATGCATGGGAAAGCAAGTTTATATCAGTGTACCTTAGACAAAACATGAAGTTTTAGAAAATCTCAGTTTTACAATGTGTTTGCCTGCTGACCCTAACCTAGTCTCTAATTACTCATATCTCTTTTCCATTCTTTGCCATTGGGATGTAAACATGCTCACCTCACCTATGCTTCCTAAGATTTAATAGATTCTCTATGGGAGGAACAGGGAGGGCAAGGGTGGTGGGATTAATGGTAGTCAATATCTGTCTGGGGACGGGGGGACACCCCTTATCAACAAGGGTGCCTGAACGATGCATATTTGTATACCTAACCCTTAACTGTGTCCCACAATTTTAAAATTAAAAATACGTTTTTAAAAAAGACATTAATATGCTAAAACCTAATCATCATTTTGATGATATTCAGAAGTGGGATTTTGAGAGGTAATTAGATGATAAAGACAGAGTTTTCGTGAATGAGATTAGTGCACATATAAAAGAATTCTAAGAGAGTTGCCTTGACTCTTCTACCATGTGAGGACACAATGAGAAGTCACAATCTGTGAACTAGAAAGTGGACCCTCACTAGACACTAAACCCCCAGGTGCCTGATTTTGAATTTCCCAGCCTCTAGAGCTATAAAAAATAATACCCACCAAGTCTGCAGTATTTTGTTATAGCAGCACAAATGAAATAGGACTTGTAGAAAATCAGGTAATGCCTGGTATGCAGATGATACAGAGATGATTTCAGTTAAGAATGGAGAAGGACATGGATACAAAGTCAAATGAAGCGATGAGGCTTAGACAATAGCAGAAGGATCAAAATACCTTTCATTTTTGCCTAACAGTGTCTAGATAAATTCATGGGGCTGACTGGAAATTGACAAATAGAAGAAAACTATTTCTTTCTAATGGTTTTATTAAAACGTAGAAAGTATGCTCATTTGCTGAGAGTTAAACAGAAGCTGGTGGAGTCAGGTGTTGGAAGTTGCAATCACTGAATTTGAAATCTAAAGATCTGAGTTCAAATTCCTTAACTTTTATGACTTTCTTGCCCTATCTAAACCGTCCTCTTTTAGTGACTAAACCAGGTTCATATCTCCCAATTTAGGTGTTGCTATGGCAACGCCTAATCCAGAGGTTGCCACATAGTAGGCATTCCAAAAAATTATTGTTAAATCTGAATCTACATTGCCCTCCACCTCACCCTTTTAGCTTATTGAATTAGAAGTCAGTAATGAGCTGTTTCAAAGCTTTCTGTCAACACTTATTGTAAGGATAAAAAAAGAAAAACCTTCAGAAAGTAGACAGTGCTATTCTCTGTAAAGAGGAAGGGCACTCTGACTTAGCACCCACCATGCCCGGGGCCATTAATGAATCCTGGCTCCTTTTTCTCGTCAATGCAGCCATTCAAAAGGAAAAAGTTCTTCTTGGCAAGAAAGTGCTATTTTCAGAGACAAGATTAGTCTCATTTTGGGCAGGAGCCCTGCTTCTTCAGTCCCCGCACCTCTGAAGATTAGGTTAAAAGGTAAGATGGAATGACTCAGAATAATTGCATTGCTTTACTGTGAACTTTAAGATCTTTTAGTGGAGGAGTTTTACAAGCAGTGATAGATAGTCATAGAGAGAGGAAAAGCACAAACCCAGGGGAAAAGAACTGTGATGCCTGACTGAATTTCTACAAAAAGAAGCTTGGCCAGCTTTGTTATTTTTTTCTGCCTCCCACAATTCCACAGTAATATTTTGAATATACCCTCATCTCCCAGTTTCTGAAAGCAGATTTTTTTCCCCATCCACTTTCTCTATGAGATTACATATCTTCTGTGGAGCAGATTTTAGAAATCTCATTTTGAGACCAAGTACATGAAAGTAAAGCTCTATATGCACATGTTACATCCAATTGTTGTTTTATAATTGGGGAAAATACATTCCATAATGATGTCTCTAAGCCAGACCCAAATGTCTTACCTCTCAGCACTAATCAAGTAAACTATTGAAAAATATGTATTGATCCTTTATTGAGTCTTTAGCTCAATGTTGAGCTATTTAAAGACTGCAGAAGAAATAAAATCAGGCAGCTTCTGGACTTATGAGTTTACAATATGCTTCAACAGAAAAGGCAAGGCTTAACAGTGTGTACTTGATGATAAGGAATAATATACAATCTAGATATTTAAGTATTATTTGTACTTCTAATTCTTATTCTCTTGCTTGTTCCCCTCCTGCATCCCTCCATTAGGTCCTGTAGTCAGAGACCTGATTTTTTCTAACCCACTATGTCCATTGCCAGATCCTTTGGTTTTTACCACAAGTATCTCTGGAATATGTGCACTCATCCTTACTGCCACCATACTATTGAGGGTACTATTCATTCTCAGCTGAACTGCAGTAACATTTTTATAACTGGTTCCCTGACTTCCTGCCACACTCTTTGTCAACTTATTTTCCATTATGAGCCAGAGTGATCTTTCTAAATGCTGAGCATAACAATGTCTTCAGTTTCACAAATACATCCCCGCTCTTATACCTCTTTTTCTCATGCCTGTTTAAAACCGCCTGTTTAAAATCATTTAATGGTCCACTCTTACTTTTAAGACAGAGCCTGGGCTCCTCATTAGGGCTTTAAGGCACTTACTTCTCTCGCCCTGGCTTGAATCCCAGGATTTTCCTCAGGCCACTCTCCAAAAGAAAGTACAATCTGGGCCCACTGACTCCCTTTTTGCCCCTTCCCTACTTTTCCCCCAACCCCTGCCTTCATCCTGGCTCATGTTTTTCTCCATCTCTGGAAAGGCTTGCACCATGACGTTGCTTTTTAATTGAGTTTGCCTCCAGCCATAAAAATCACCAGTTTATTATGATTGCTTATTCTTTTTGTTCTTTATACTTCAATAAATGTAGAACTCAGTTTGACTTATTTTTTATTTTATCATCTGAGCCTAGATAAGTACCTGGCATTAAATAAATATCCAATAACTATTAGTTAAGTGAATATATGTGAGACTGGGTAAAGGCAAAGATAAAATTCTCTAAGAGAAGGATAACTCTGATCCATAAACCAGCAGGGAAGGATTGAGATTTACTGGAATTGGAGAAATCGACATAAAGCATTTCATTCTGGGAAGTCTTATGACGAAGAAGTGATACCAGTATAATGGAGAGGACACCTCCTTGATACTAGAAGTAGGTAGATACTGAAAATACTAGAAAACCTGGAAATTTATCTAGATGGGGGAGTCAGTCATAGTTAAGAATATAGAAGACCTTGATGACAGGAAAGAAATGCATATTGAATGTGGTAATAATCATAGTCTATTTAAAATATTTGACCCGGTATCTGGAATCTGTCCGAGGGATGTTTGTGTGAAGAAACTGAAACTCTACTCATTCCCTTATTCAGACACTAAAGCAGCAAGAGCTCCTCTTTGTACAATCCTTAAATTGGAGGAGGAGTTTTCCGAAATGTGATTGATAGGCAGGCTGTCAGGAAAAATAATCTAACAGGCTCTGTAGTCTAATGGCTTAAGTCTAAAGCAATGTACTTTGATATACGAGTGTAGAATATGAATAAAGTTACTTAATCTACCTAAACCTCAGTTTTCTTCTCTTAAAATGGGGATAAAAAGAATCTACCTCACAAGGTTACCTCATGAAGATGAAGTAATGTCATTTAAGTAAAGCGCTTACCTCCTAGTAAACATTCAATGGAAGTCCCTATTATTTTCATGACATTTTGTACTTCTTTTATTACCCTGTGCTCACAGTTTCCATTCTGAGGTGGAAAGGTTCAGGGTGAGTTATGTGCCCTTGTTAAATTAGTTTTCTGATTGTGGTTTTTGATTAAATGTCATGTAAGATCCAAAGTAGAAATAAATAATCATGCAGACAAGATGTTATACCACAAAAGAACCACAGAACACAAATGGGGGGAGATTTTACCATTTGTGTCATTGTCTAATTCACCTGAAAAAACTGTGAGACATCCAGAAGAACTTTATATTTTGTGAATTAGTAAGTTGATTCATTTGATCAAATATTTGAATATTATAAATCAGCAAATATTATGTATTCATTTATGACAAATGCGATTCACACAGCACATAATATCAATGATGATGGCAGCCTAACATGCAGAGTCTCTTAGATCTCAAGGTTGAGCCATGTGTGAGGCAGTAGACATATGGATTAAAAGAATCATGCTCTGGGGCAGGAAATTTTGAAGCTGAAGTTTTCGTGGTGAGGAACAGAAAGCCAGAATGAAAGAAATGGAATGAACAGAGATATCAGCTTTGACAAAGATGTCAGTTTTTCCCAAGTCAGAGTTTCTAAAGCATATAGCTTGTTGGGCAACAGGTCAGTATACATCAGTATAAGAAAGTCATACAATTGTACAGAGCAGAATTCATGACACTAGTAGTTATTGTAATTAGGCACAGTGACATCTTGTTATGGGAGAGCAATTCATTCATGGAACTGGGACTAGCAGAGATTACTTCAGCCCACTGGGTATTGATCTAGCAGTAACTAGACAGGAAAATAGTATGCCATCCAGTTTGTTTAAGCTCCAGGCCACAGATTGAGAAGGTGTGTTTAGTTGTTATTAAATGGAATAAAATAGAGGAGAAAAGTATAAGGATTAAATTTGACGTAATAGAAGGATATTACATAATTCCATAGAATACTCTTAAAGAGTTTGTTGTATGTCACCAGATATTGTGAATATTCGGTAGTACAGTATTAAGGGCCATCATATGTTAGCATTGTTAATCTTACAATCCTAACTGATAGCCTTCCTTCTATCCTTATCAAAATTGGCTAAAAAGATAAGTCCATGGACCTATGGGTCTACCCATAAGAAATCTCAACTTTGGGGAGCTAAAACATGGCACAACTAAGAGAGCCAGACAATGACTAGAAATCTCCATTGTCAAGTCAGCATTGTCAGACCTATGTTCTGCAAAATAACAGCATGTTATTTACAGAGGATGGTGATGGAGACAACCATATCTACCCTCTGGTGTTCTGGGTACTAGAAATATTTTTGGAAGGTTAGCTATTTAGCTGTAATAATATATGAATGTACGATAGCTTAAAAATGCAATGAGAGCTTCAGCTGTTCTTGACTTAACTGTTGTAATTATGCACAGGTAGTTTTTGGAAACATTATTCCAGTTACTTTATAATTATAGATCAAGTTTCCAAAAGGAAAAAAATGACCGGGGGAAAATAATAACTGTTTTTTATTTGCTTCATTTGCAAATGAATGACTATGTTTTTAGGATGGTAAAATATATATTGAAAATCTAAGCATTATCTTTTCTTCACTTGTTTGTAAGCTTCTTTGGGTAGCAGTACAGATTCTGATTTCTTTTCCCTTATTATTATGTTTTTTTAAACATAATTTTTATATGTGTAAGTTATCCAAATGTTTTCTTTATTGTTCTGTACTTTCATCATTTATGGGAAGATGCAAAGTTAGAACACTCACCAAATTCAACTTCTCAACACAGCACTAAAAATTAAAATAAAATGCTATTGAACACTTTAGAGAAGTTAATAGGTAAAACATTATAGTTCTATATCAATAAAAATAAATATTTATATAGTCATTAGAAACCGTCTTTAAAGGTCATCTGTTTTCCTTAAAGGCCAAGATAATGGACTAAATGGCAACTTTAATTTTTCTTTTATCTTTAATTTATCTTAATTTTCCTTTGGCGATTATGTGCAAACTAAGGTTGCACTTTAGTTTATGCTAAATGTTTTAACCATTTGAATGCACACTCTTGTAAAACAAAAGAAAACAACAACAAAATAAAACCTCTAAGAAAATTATCTGGATGCCATGTTCTTTGGGCCAAGTGTATCTTTGTCAATCTATGGGAAACTCTCTTTTGCTAACAAGAAACTAAAATAGGCAATTGGAAATCTTTCCAGTTGTTTTAAAGAACAAACACAGTTTCATACTTCATTTTTTAAAACCTGTTTTTAATAATCTCTACATTCAAAGTATAGGCACTGACACTGGCTAGAAGGAGGGAAAGAGGGATTATGAAAGCTCCACACAACTTACCTCTTTTTGGCACATCTATAGTGGAATGCGTTAGCTATCTGCCAGGCTGGTTAAGTTAGCACTTAATTAGTATGTGTACCAAACAAAATGTGCTTCTGGGCAGTACATTTTAAAAAATTTCTTCCCACTGCCCCACAAATAAATAGACTGGTTTCTGCCCAAAATATTCAAGAAAAAGACTGCGCTTGCCTGGGGCAGGGGCCAGATGCCTTGACTTGCAGCTTCCTTCCATCAAAGCCGTTGCAGTTTGGAAATTAAAATCTACAGCAATAATGAAACATATTAAAATGCATGCAAAGTCTTGAGGGCTTATAATATGCTAAAAACTGGCAATGCATGTTTACATCCATATATCAACTTGGATGTGCTGAAAAGATTTAAAGTGTAAAATATGCAAATATGTGTCATATTGTCACACTTGGTCTCTCTAATGGAACTCCCTTTCATCTCAAGTCGTCTTAATTTCATGAATATTGCATGGCTCTCACACCTTTTACTCCTGCTGTTGCTAGGCTGAGAAGATTATGAAAATATGTTAATAGTAACTTTCATCAAATAAAAGTTGCAATATTCCAAATAAAGCATTTTTCCCTCCTCTTAAAATACAAATAGTGAAGGGTTTCAGGCTATTTTGTTTCCCTGTGGGAGGCTAGATAACTATAGGCCAATTAAATTAATGAGCAAAGACCATGTGAATGGCAATATTTGTGCATAATCCTGGCAGGTTGCATATGTAGACAGGTATATGGTGATATTTAAAATATCCTTGAGGGCTGAAAATATTCCCAGTTCTGGGGCGTTGAAGGTATAAAGACATGATTTCTAAATTAGACTAACCTATACAAAAGCTCATGAATTGATATTTAATTGTTGAAAAAAAGTAGGGAAAATAGATGGAAGAGGAGAAATTTGAGGAATCCATCTGCATTTATGAAGGTGAAGGATAATGATATGCAATCTCAGATACCTACAAAAAAGAAAAGGATATACTCTGTCCATCTTGGACACATTGTCCCAAAGCTTTCAGAATGACAGCTTGGTTTCAGTGTTCTGACAACTACTGAAGGACTCATTCTGACTTGTCTTACTGGAAACTTTAATGATTGGCAGATGGCAAAAGCAATGAGAAGCATTCTACTCTAGATCTAATTCATACCAATGGGGCAAACTGTTGCTTTGTAGAAATGATAAAAAATCTTTGACTGAGTGCCACCCTGGATTCCACAATAGGAATAAAAGAAAAAATTGAGGAACAGTTAGAATATTATTTTAGAGAAACCCTGAATTCTATAAATTTGGAGAAAAGATTATCGTTAACCCATGGACAGATAGTCTATAAATTGCTAAAGGAAGATAAACTACAATGTGATAGTCTAACAAAATCTGACAACAATAAAAATGAGGAAACTAAATAACACTCCACAGGAGCTAGCTTTGTGGTCCAGAAAACTTTCACCAGTGCTATGACTCCAAAAAGTGTTTGCACACGTGATGAAGGAAGATAAGTCAACCAAGAGTATTACCAACAAGTTGCCTATATACGTGAAGCCCTTGCTGGAAAGGCTGCAGCACAAAGGATGCTGGGCTCCCAAAATGGAGAGAATAGCAGTAAGGGTACCTAAGACTATGCTTAAAAAGAAGACTGAGGGGACAATGTGCTATGACTGAAGACAGAAGGATGTTGATAGATGACAAAAAGAGTTCAGCACTCTGTAACTGGTTTGTTTTGTTTTGTTTTCTGAATTTTGCTGTTGTTATGGCTGTTTTTGTTTTATTTTCTTTTGTATTGTGACTGTTCTTCTAAATGAAGAATTTTAAGAAGAATTATTAGAATTATTAGACAAAAAATATAAAAGGAACGTTCTGCCCTTGCTACGTAAAGCCAGTATAAATAAGCACACAGCAGATACTTCAATTTGGTTTTACTTTATTTAGTAGATATCTCCCCTGTATAAAGTAATATATAATTCAAGTAGAAAATTTGGAAAATTTCCAACTTAGAGACAAAACAACATTCTATCTCTCTCTTTCTCCATCTTTCAAAGACAACTTCTTCTAGGTATTATAAGGCCTAACTTAGACTTACTGTATAAACAATTCAATATGCTTCATTTTAAAACTAAATATATCATGAATAGCTCCCTACATTATTAAGAATGCTTTATAAATCTCAGTCAACTGCTACATGTTTCATATTATGTTTTTAATCAATATTGGATATTTAGTGGGCTTTAAAATTTGTCAAATAATGTAAATGAAAACAAAATATTGTTTATACATCTTTGTCCATATTTAAACATAGTTTTAAATAAATTCTTCTTTCTTTTCTTCCTTCCTTCTCTTTCACTCTCTCTCTCTCTTTTCTTTCCTTTTTGACAAGGTCTTGCTCTGTCACCCAGACTGCAGTGCAGTGGCACAATAATAGCCCACTGCAAACTTGAACTTGTAGGCTCAAGCGAGCTGTCTCCCTAAGCCTCCCAAGTAGCTAGGACTAAAGGTGCCCAGCTATTTTTTTAATGTCTTACTACATTGTCCTGACTGGTCTCAAACTCCTGGCCTTAAGCTATTCTTCTACCTTGACTTCCCAGGGATTACAAGTATGAGCCAGCATACCTGGCAAGTTTAGATAAATTTATTTTAATAGAGTACTGAAAATATTTAGCATAGTTTCTTTAAAATGATAACTGTGTGTTAACTAATATAATAAAAGGAGATAAGATAAATTATTTTCTAAAATACAATATTTCCTTGTTACTATTTCTTGTTGGCTGAAATGTATAAACTAAATTTTAAAAGACAAGAACATGGCTAAGATTTTTCTGACTGGTAATGGCAAGCTATAGTATTAAAAATAAATTATTGAAAAAAACAGACTGAAAAACAATATAAAGAACAAAACCAAAAAGAGAGAAGGATAGCACAGATAAACAGTAGCAGGAATGTAAAAGGACATCACAGTAGATTCACCATACATTAATAAGTGAATGCATTATACAATCATATACCTATTTATTTGGAAATAAAGGTATCTTGAAAGATATAACTTATTAAACTGAAGAAAACATTAAAGACTTTAATGGCCATATAATCAAAACCACAAATTGAATCTGTAATGAAAATATTCCTACAAAAATTCCTAGACTAAGATGGATTTGTAAGTAGATTTACAAATTCCCAAAGCAGAAATGCACTAATCTTCCACATATTCTTCCAAAATATAAAATTCTCTACCAAATTATTAGTTGTGGCTGGCAAAACTTTTAAACCAAAAATTTGACTAGGATACAGAAAGAAGAGTAGATAAATATAATCCAAGAATACAGAAATAAAAATTATCAACAAAATTATACTGAAAAAAACTTAGCAAATATAAAGATAATAATTTATCATGATAATTTAAAATTGATAACAAGAATGCAAGATTGATTTATATTAAAAACACAATCATTCAATGTAATTCACCACATTAAGAGATTAAGGAAGAAACATTCTATACCTCAATTAAATGAGAAAATATTTTTGAAAAACTTTCTACAATTATTCATGGTTAAAAACTCAAATTTATAAAAGTAAATTTTGTTGTAGATAATTATAGACAATCATATAGCCTAAAACAAATCACTTAGTGATGAAACTTGAATTTTTTTAAATATTGGAAATAATGCAAAGATATCTGCTATTACTACAGCTCTTCAAAATTGTTCTGGAGTTTCCAGATAGTACAATAAATCAAGACAAAAAGTAAATCTATAAATATTGGGAAATTTTTAGTGATTCTCAGATTGCATGATTATGAATTTGAATATAGAACCCCTGAAAAGTATTCAAAAAATATTTCAGAATAGTAAACAAATGTAATGAGTTTGCTGAATACAAAAGTGGCATAGAAACATCAGCATTTATATCATAATAATGACTACAAAATGAAGAAAAATTAATGGTGGTTTTTACAATATTATCAATATTATCAATATTACATATCAATAAATCTAACAAAATATGTACAATTCTTTTTCAGAAATAAACTATATAATAAGGACATTAAAATATCAAAATAAATAGAGATTTATCATGTGCATTAATTGGAAGATCCTATGTAAAATATCAGTACTTCACTGTTACTTCGTTCTTTCTTTTTTTTAAACTAATAAGCTTAGCTATTAGATTATAAAATTTCTATGGAAATTAAAAGAGTCAAATGTAACCAAGTCACTCTTCAAGAAAAAGACAAAATGTGAAAATATTTTTTACTAAATATATTGATCTAATATAAAGATCTACTAATAGGTCACTCTATAATTGAAATTTAATAGATAAAGAGACCAATGAAACAAAGTTATTCAGAAACAGACCAAGAAATATAAATATTTGATAAATTTAACTACTCTAAAATTTAAAAATATTTTCTTCAGTAAAAGACAAATAAAAACAGTAGTAAAAAACACAACATAGTTGAAAATAGCTAACAAAGAACAATGCTCTTTAATATATAGATTTCTGCTAATCAATAAAAAAAGGCACATTCTAAAAGAAAAAAAAAGCAAAATATTCAAATAGATGTTTATTTAAAGATAATCCATTTTCTCCGCATCCTCACCAGCATCTGTTGTTGTTTTTTTAATGATGGCCATTCTTACTGGAGTTAGGTGGTATCTCAATGTGGTTTTGATTTGCATTTCTCTGATTAGTGAGACTGAGCACTTTTTCATGCGTCTGTTGGCTGCCTGTATATCTTCTTTGTTTAACTCAATAAATTCAAAATATTACCATTTGGGCATATAACCCGTTTAAAATAATTATTGAGATGGTTTACATTTTTCCTGCAAATCTTTGAAATACAGTATGTAGTTGACAACTTTCAGCGATCTCTATTTAGACTAGTTTCATTTCAAGTGCCTGACAGCCATATGTGTCTACCAAATTGAACAGCACAGGCCAAAGCAAGGGAGTCCAGATTTAAGGTGAAAGCTGTATATGGAGTTTTCTAGGAAAACCAGACCTGGGGCACTTGAGCTTACAGGAAGCTGGGGATAGGAAGTCATCACTCAGGAAACTGACCATAAAAAGTTGAATTTGGGTGTAGTCACTTGTAATCTTCCAGGGTTATTTTGGGGCAATCCTGCTTGCCACATCATAGACTAATATTGTTAATATCCAAAGCATTTAATTAATGTTTCTCTCATTTTGTAGCTCTTCTAAGAGCTTAATTAGACCATGAGATAAACAGGAGTGACCCACAGAAATATCCAATCTTTCAGTCATTGACCTCCGGATATCACCAATGGGAATCGTATACAAACCAATAAAAATTATCTCTCCTTCACTCATAAATGGACCTTGAACATTTACCATAATAGTATAAGAAAAGAATTGGTAATAGTAGCAGGATACTGCCAGGTGGGGGTGGTGGGGAGACCCAACATCAATAAAGGTACCTGATCTCAAACCAGGAAAAGTGGGGACCAAAGGGAGGCACAAACTTTACCTGTACGATGACCAGTTGCATACTTAATCTTGAATTGTACACCACATCTTTAAAATAAAAAATAAATAAAAATGAAATAAAAAAGAAAGATAAATGCAAAAATGGCTAATACCATATAAAATTTCAATTTGGAATAAGACAATGATGTCCACTTTTGCTACTTGTATTCAACTTGATATTGGAAGTCCTAGCTATAGCAATTAGGAAAGACAATAAAATAAAGATGTCCAAATTGATTAAAAAAGGAAATCAAATTGTCTCTGTTTGCAAACAAAATGATTTTACATATAGAAAACCCCAAAGATTCCACCAAAACCTTTTAGAACTAATAAAAAAATTTAGTAAAGCTGCAGGATACAAAATTAACATACAAAAATTAGTAGCATTTCATACACCAGTAGCAAATTATCTGGGAAAAAAAGGTAGCAATTTCATGTATGATAACTACAAAAAAAAGATATCAAGAAATATATTTAGCTAAGGAGGTAAAAAATATCTACCATGAAAACACTCATTTAAAAGATTGAAGAGGGCACAAGTAAATGGAGAAATATTCCATGTTTAAAGATTGGAAGAATTAATACTGTTAAAGTATCCATACTACCCAAAGATATTACAGACTCAATGCAATCCCTATCAAAATACCAATGACATTCTTCAAAGAAAAAGAAAAATAACAATCCTAAAATGTGTATGGAACCACAAAAGACCCTGAATAGCCAAAGCAATACATATTTTTAAGTTGGCGTCTCACCATCACTCAAGTTGGAGTGCAGTGCCACTGGAACCACAGTTGTGGGCCACCATACCCAGCTAATTTTTTTTTTTTAATTTAAGAGAAGAGGTCTTGCGAAGTTGCCCAGGCTGGTCTCAGGGACTTCTCTCACCTCCACTCCCCAAAGTGTTGGGACTACAGGTGTGAACCAATGGCCCAGCTACCAAAGCAAACTTGAGTATAAGGAAGAAAGCTGGAGGTATCACACTATCTGACTTCAAAATATACTACAAGGCTATAATAACCAAAACAGCATAAAAATAGACACAATTGACCAATGGAACACAATAGAAAACGCAGAAATAAATCCACACACATATAGTTAGCTGATTTTCAACAAAGGTGCACACCTTGGAGAGAGAATAGCCTCGTCAATAAATGGTGCTAGGAAAGTTGAAAATGCACATGCAGAAGAGTAAAATTGGACTCCTATGTCTCACCATATGAAAAATTAAACCAGCTGGGCTCGGTGGCTCAGCCTGTAATCCTGCGCCTTGGGAGGCTGAGGTGAGTGGATTGCCTGAGCCCACGGGTTCAAGACCCACCTGGGCAACTTGGTGAGACTTCATCTCTACAATAAATCAAAAATTAGCCGGGTGTGGTGGCGCGCACCTGTAGTTCCAGCTACTTGGAAGGCTGAGGCAGAAGGATCACCGGAGCCCAGCAGGTCAAGGCTGCGGTGGCCGGGAGCAGCCACTGCACTCCAGTCTGGGCGACGGAGTGAGACTCTGACTCAAAAAAAAAAAAAAGGAAAAAAAAAATTTAAACCAAAATGAATTAAAAACTTAAATGTAAAAGCTGAAACTATAAAATACTAGAAACAAGCGGAATAAATAATTCACTGTAATGATCTGAGCAAAGATTTTCTGACTAAGAATTCAAAAGCAAAGCATCACAAGCAAAAATAAACAAATGGTATTATAGTGCATAAAAAACTTCTGCACAGCAAAAGGAACAATTGAGTGAAAAGACTGCCTATAGAATGGGATGATACATTTGGAAACTATACATATGACAAGAGGTTAATATCCATAATGTATAAATAACTCAACTTAATAGCACAGAAAAGCCACAAGTATTCCAAAAATTAAGAAAT
Organism: Tarsius wallacei; assembly: GCA_963574415.1. NCBI lineage: Eukaryota > Metazoa > Chordata > Mammalia > Primates > Tarsiidae > Tarsius > Tarsius wallacei. The sequence goes on along the minus strand of CAUYQG010044127.1, from coordinate 6,363 downwards.
TGGCAAAAGACCTGAGTAAATATTTTTCAAAAGAATACATCGCAATGCCCAAGAAGTATATGAGAAGGTGTTCAACATCACTAACCGTTAGAGAAATGCTAATCAAAACCACAATGAGGTATTATTTCACCCCAATTAAAATTGCTATTATCAAAAAGACAAACAATAACAAATGTTTTTGTGGATGTGAAGAAAAAGCACTGTTGGTGAACATGGAGTATGCAATTTAGTACAGCCATTATAGAAAATGGTACAGAGGTTTCTCAAAAAATTTAAAATGGAACTATCATATGATCCAGCAATCTCACTTGGTACCACAGTTTGACATCATCTTGTAAAGCTGAAAATGTGCAGACACTTATAACTCAGCATGCCACTCCTGGCTGAATAACAGAGTCACAAGTTTGCTAGGACACCTTGTGAACAAATCCTTGCAGCAGCTTTGAGTCTAATAACTCCAAACTGGAAACAGCCAAAATATCCATGAAAAACCAAACAGACAAATTGTGACATATTTCTATGATAAAATATTAAACATCAATAAAATGAATGTCAGCTACATTCAACAGCATGAACAGATATTTCAAATTCAATTTTGAGTAAAAGATTCAAGACCCAATGAATGCAAAAAAGCATAATTAAATTAACAACAAGTTTTAAAAAGGAGCAAAACTAAACTCTTCTGCTTAGAAATGCATACATAGTTGGCAAAACTATAAAGAAGAGCTGGTAAAAAATTATCACAAGTGTAAGGAGAGTAGTAATATGCATTAGTCAGCTCAGGTTGTTTTGCTATTACAAAGTACCCAAAACTGGGTAATTCATGAAGAAAATATGTTTATTTGATTCACAATTCAGGAAGCTGGGAAGTACAAAATTAGTTAGGCTCTCTGGTAAAGGTTTTCATGCTGCCCCAATTTAACAAAAAGAGAAAGTGGAAGAGGTTGTGTGCAAAGAGGCCAAACAGAAGAGGCAAACTTGCTTTAGGACAACCCACTGTCTAGGAAGCTAATACATCTTTGAGATAACTCACCTAGTCTCTGAAAAAATAGATTAATCCATCACAATGGTCTATTCACCTCTTCAAATCACCTCCCAACACAGTAGGTACCAAGCCTAAACATAAGTTTTGCTGGGAACAAACCATATTCAAACCATAGCAGGATGCCACAACAACATAATCCATGCAATTGGGTGGCTTAAACAAAATTTTGGAAGTTGACAGTCAACACGGTTAGATTCTGGTGGAAGCTCCTTACTGAAATGCGGATGGCATCTTTCCACTGTCTTCACTTGGCTGAAAGAGAAATCTCTGTTCCTTTTCTAAGACCATACTTCTATCATATTGGGGTCCTATACTTGTGACTTCATTTAACCTTAATTACCTCCTGAAGATCCTATCTCTAGATACAGTTGCATTGGGAGTTAGGGCTTCAATATATAAATTTTGGGGGAGACATATATGAACTATTATTTACCCATAAAATAATGAGATATTATAATTTGTGGCAACATGGATGAACACATAAAGTTTGAAGAGAGGTAGCTGTAATTATGAGGTGACGTGTTGGTAGCAGAAACGCAATGTTTAAAAAACAATAGTTTATTTTTTACCATTGCTAATCGTGCAAAAGTGTTAGCTTTTTACCTACTTATTAGAGTAATGATAGTTTCTGGTGTATACCTATTTTACTGTAATGTAATTATTAATACTGTGGTTGTTTAGCTTGAATTGTATATTGAGGACAATTGTTTGTTCACCCTAATTAAAATGTATATAAAATTGTATATAATGTTCTCTATGTACATTGAATTTTAAAATAAGAGATGATCTAAAGAGCATACAAGGGAGATATTATTGGAACATATAGGTGATGTGTTTTCTAAATATATTTATGTCTAAAAATATCTTCTTCTTGTATTGAGACACGAAAAATGACTTGGACTGTCCATTGCCATTATCTTTCCTACCGGCAATTGCTATAAAAGACAAGAAAGCTAAGACAACTGGAGGGTCTTGTCTTCTTTATAACTTCCCTATTGTATCTATATAAATATAATCCAGTTTTGTTTTACGTTTGTTATGTAATCATTTAGTCAACATGCTTCTACTTGTTAGCAATGATTCAGTTACTTTACCTGAAGTTTGGTGATCTTCTATAGTATATGTATTTGACTTTTACCCCAACCTTGAAAAATTGTATTATGTCTTTTTTATCATCATCATCATAGTTATTATTTAATTATTGATAATTACGCTGACTTTTTTTTTTTTGGATTTGTAGTTTCACTCAGTTACTCAGGCTGGAGTGCAGTGGGATGATCATGGCCACCCCAGCGTCGACCTGCTGGGCTCCAGCGATCCTTCCACCTCAACCTTCCACGTAGCCAGAACTACAGATGCGCACTACCACGCCTGGCTATTTTTTTTTATTTAATGTAGAGTTGAGGTTTTGTCAATTTTCCCAGGTTGGTCTCGCACCTCTGGGCTCAGGCAATCCATTTGCCTCGGCCTCCCAAAGTGCTGGGATTATAGGCTGCTCTGACTTCTTGTTTGGACAGGTGATATAATTGATCTCTTTATAAGCCTTCATATTTACTTTTTACTTTCTCATTGTTGTGTCTATAGTTTTTCTTTATTCTAGTTTACATCGCTAAATTTTTCACTTGGTCAGTTCTGCTCTTTACTTCTTCTGATACAGTTAGAGTTTTCTACTATGTTGTCTTACCATTTTTTTTTCTGATTCTGTTGCATTTTTCTATGCTTACTTTTTTCACTTAAATCACTGTTTATATTTTGTAGTTTTTAGGCATCTTTTTTTTAGCCCAGTGAGTCAATAAAGTAGCTTTGCAAATGTTTGTTTTTTATCATGTGGTGAATTATTTTGAGAAAAAAAGTGTTTCATTATAATGTACCTTTTCCTGGACTAAGGCAGACTTTACACTTACACTTCTGCTTAGCTTATAAAAAGATGTGTATGTGAAAAAAAACTAACTTAAAATTTTCATATACATCGCAGTGAGTCTATATATGTTTTTATTGCATTATTATAAGTTTCCTCTCTCCCAGATTGCTAAACTTTATTCCCAGAGTCTGTATACTTTTCACCAAGATGTTTTAATGGAACTGAAGTCTCTGAAGTCCCTGATGAAGAAAGTAGATTGTCATTTGCCTCCTTGTTTATTTATTTTACAGAAAATTGCATATTAAACTGATACTGGCATATTTTGAAGGCAGAAATGTGTTTTCCTCTTAGTTTCAGACAGCCTGACATAACTTCCTTACTGATAACTTTTTCGAACTATTTTAAAATCTTACAAATTAAAAAGAAAACTACCCAAATAGATTGGTCGTTTTTGATGGTAGTATAATGTTTTATAGTTATTTTAGTTTATGTTGAGGTCAAATCATATAAAAGAAAATAATACATTTTCACTTATAACTTGAAGTTATATTTTTAATAGAATAATATAAAATGTGAGTAATCAAAGCATACTTTACTTTTATGCAGGCTTTATTTGAATATATAATACATTTTCATTTATAACTTGAAGTTATATTTTTAATAGAATAATATAAAATGTGAGTAATCAAAGCATATTTTACTTTCATGCAGGCTTTATTTGAATATTTCAGTGCCAGAGAAATCACAACTTTTTGAAGACGCCTCTTCTAGTGGTGCAATTTTGATATTCTTGTTTTAAAGGAGTTCCATTATTGAGTATTGGTTAGAATAAATCATCTCTCTGTTTAGCATGCAGTTCCACTATTCAATATTTTTTATTAATTTAATCTTCTGTAAACAGTGCTTTATACTTAAAATAATTTGAATATAACACAGGTCTTCACAAGCATTTCTCCAAGATTTTTGTTTGTTTAATTTTATTATAGAGATGTGGGGTACAAGTGAGGATTAACTACATTGGTAGGCTGCATGCTGGTGACGTTTGTGCTTCCACCTTCCCTCCTTCCTTTTGACCTTGCTTAATTTCTTGGAAAAAGTTGGACAACTATCTTAAAATAATTAATTCTCGTATGACAGGAGTTCCGGTAAGATGACGACAGCATAGGTGGAATTGTGAGAGTCTCCGAACGTGAGTTCCCAAAAAGACCCTTACTTTCCTTCCCCCAGCCCCCTGCCCACTGCCAGCCACACTGGTCTGAGGCCCGGGGACTCTTGGTCCCACGCAGGGCCAGATATTGTGGCCCGGCTGCTGCTGCTCCACTATACGTGACCCCTGCCTGCATGGGAGTCTCGGGTCTTGGCTCCCTCCCCGGCTACATCGGCTCGCCCAGCACCCAGCACCAAGCCGCTGGTCACCTAGGGAGGCTCTGGGCACCTGCCCCCCAGAGATACCAGCTCCATTTCTGGCTGAAGTACCCTGTGAGGGGCCCAGGGCCACTCTCGCCACTCACCGCCTGCCCTTTGGAGCTCTGGAGCTCTAGGCCCACCCTGGCTGAGGCACCCAGCTTGTGACCCCATGCTTGTGTAAGGGAACAGCATATCTTAAGGAGGTACTGATTGGAGGCTTTCAGCTCCAGAGGAGGGAACTTCCAACTTCCTCCTCAACCCCAGCCTGCTGTGGCACACCGGATCCAGTGCCCAGCTGTGCAGCTGAACCCGGTGCCTCGCATGCCACCACAGCCCATCATAATGGATCAACCAGGGACCCAGATGAGTGGAGAGAAAGGATCCATGAAAGAGGAGCTGCCACCTTGGCCATTGTTCAGGCAGAGATTTGCACTGCCCCGTCCACCTACAAGCAGCCTCCACCCTGGTTCCTAAGGGACCAAGCCTACATCCCGCTGCACAGACAGATTGTAAGGTAGTGGGAAATAGGTGCCAGTGTGCCCATACACCTGTTGGTGGATGCTGGTGGATGCTCATATAGATTCTGAATCACAGCTTCCCCCTCAATTAAACCTCAAAACTGCAAAAAGTACAGACTGCAGCCCACACTCCAGCATCAAAAGTGAACAAAGCCAGAGAACCATCATAAGGAAGAACAGGAGATTGCATAAGTGAAGCAAAAGCGACCCCACCTTTCCTGAAAAACAGAACTAAAGAAGGGGAAGGAAAGGGGGAGAGAGAGAAAAATCTACACAAATGAAGAAAAACCAAAAGAAGAATATGGGTCTCTACTAGACCCCTGGGAGGGCAGACACTGAGAAAACTGACTTCAGAATGCAAACAATGAAGAGCCCCCAGAATGACCGGTCTCAAACTACAAATCTAGATATCAAGACATTAATGGAGAGATTAAAAAGAATTGAGGAGAGACAAGAAGAAACTAGAAAGAAGTTGATAACTGAGATAACAGTAATAAAGAATTCTGTGAATGAAATAAATAACAAACGGATAAGCATGGAAAGCAGAATTAGTCAAGCAGAAGAAAGAATCTCAGAGCTTGAGGACCAAAATATAGAACTAACCCAAACTGTTAAAAACACAGAAAACAAGCTTAAAAAATAGAACAAAACCTAAGAGATGAATGATTGCTTCAAGAGACCGAACCTAAGAGTAATTGGCATTCCTGAGGCAGAAAAAGAGACAGAGACCACACTAGAACAAACTTTCCATGAGATTATTCAAGAAAACTTCCCTTATCTAACCAGGGATGCAAAAATTCAAATGCAAGAGAGTCAGAGAACCCCTGCCAGACAACAAATGAGAAGACCAACTCCCAGACACATAATAATTCACCTAAACAAAATAGGTATAAAAGAAAAAACCTAAAGGCAGCAAGAGAAAAAGGCCAGCTCACCTACCGTGGAAGACCAACTAGAATAGCAGCAGATTTATCTACAGAAACCCTGCAGGCTAAGAGAGCTTGGAGCCCTATCTTCAAGGTCCTAAAAGATAAACAATTTCAACCAAGAATAACCTACCCAGCCTAGCTAAGCTTCATCAGCGAGGGAGAATTAAAATCTTTCCCAGATATCCAATCCCTACGAACTTATGCTGTCACCAGACCATCTCTACATGAAACACTTAAGAAAGTACTAAACACAGAAGAAAAGGAAAAAAGAACAATGTTCTACACAAGAGTACAGGAAAAAGAATAAAATACACACGAACCAACCCCAAAACCAAAAGAAAGACAACAAACCAAGTGGAAGAACAACAACTCTATAAGAACTCTATGATAGAGACCAACACTCACATTTCAATAATTAGCCTGAATGTGAGTGGACTAAATGCACCACTGAAAACACATAGATTGGCAAAATGGAAAAAATATCACCAGGAAACAATATACTGCCTTCAAGAGACCCATCTCACTAGAAAGGACATACACAGACTCAAAGTAAGAGTATGGGAAACAAATTTTCAGGTGAATGAAACACAAAAGAAAGGAGTC
>CAUYQG010044125.1:0-19458 GCA_963574415.1 Tarsius wallacei | reverse complement strand
TAAATTAGCAGTTGTTGCAATCCTAAACTTGGATTAAGATTAGGCAGCAAAAGTCAATCGTTGCCACCATTAGCAAGTGCAGCAATGAGAACAAATTCCATGCTCACCAACAGGAAGAATCAACATTGTGAAGATGTCCATGTTATCGAAGGCAATCTACAGATTTAATGGCAATAACCATCAAAGTACCAGCAACATTCTTCTAGATCTACAAAAAACAATGCAGGAATTCATACGGAAACACAAATGACCAAGAATAGCCAGAACAATCCTCAGCAAAAAAAAAAAAAAAGCAGGAGGTATCACAATACCAGACTAAACAGACTAAACTTTACTATAAAGCTACAATAGTCAAAAAACAGCTTGGTATTTGTACAAGAACAGGCATATAGACCAATGGAATAGAATTGAGATTCCAGAATCAATACCCCAATTTCTCAATCAACTCATCTTCAACAAAGCCTCCACCACCCACCACTGGGGAGAGGAGAACCTATTCAGTAAATGGTGCTGGAAAAACTGGCTGACCACATGCAGAAGATTCAAACAAGACCCCTATCTATCCCCATACACAAAAATTAACTCTAAATGGATCAGAGACCTAAATGTAAAACCTCAAACCATAAGACCTTTAGAAAATGCAGGACCCACCCTCATGGAAGTTGGAACTGGCATCCAATTCCTGAGCAAAACCCGAAATGCACAGGCCGTAAGAGATAAGATAGACAAGTGAGACCTCATTAAACTGACAAGCTTCTGCAAAGCCAAAGAAACCATCAAGAGAGCAGGGAGACAACCCAGACTGGGAAAAAGTATTTGCCAACTCCATGTCTGCCAAAGGCCTAACATCTAGGATCTACAAGGAACTCAAACATGCTGAAAAGAAAAAAACAAACAACCCCATTACAAAGTGGGCAAAAGATATGAACAGACACTTCTCAAAAGAAGACATACGGGCGGCCAACAGATACATGAAAAAATGTTCAGCCTCACTAGTCATCAAGGAGATGCAAATTAAAACTACACTGAGATACCACCTAACTCCAGTCAGAATGGCCATTATCAATAACTCAAAAAATAACAGATGCTGGACAGGATGTGGTGAAAAGGGAATACTTCTACACTGTTGGTGGGAGTGTAAACTAGTGCAGCCTCTGTGGAAATCAGTGTGGCAATTTCTAAAAGCTCTAAAAATCGACCTTCCATGTGACCCCGCAATCCCCCTACTGGGAATATACCCTGAAGAACTCAAATCACTCTATAAAAAAGATACCTTCACATTTATGTTTATCACAGCATTGTTCACAATAGCAAGATCATGGAACCAACCATGCTGTCCATCAAAAGAGGACTGAATTTAAAAAATGTGGAACATATACACAATGGAATATTACGCAGCCATAAAAAGAATAAAATCATGAATTTCGCAGCAACCTGGATGGAATTGGAGTTTATAATACTGAATGATCTCTCACAGAAACAAAGATACGAGTATCACATGTTCTCACTCATAAGTGGACCTTGAACAACTATCATAATACCATAAGAAAAGGATTGACAGTGGCCAGAAACTATGGGGGGGGGGGGGCAGGGAGGGGAAGGGAGGTGGGATTAACAGTAGTCAATATCTTTCTGGGGATGGGGGTGGCACACCTCATCAACAAGGGTACCTGCACAATGCATATTTGTATACCTAACCTTTAACTGTACCCCACAATTTTAAAATAAAAAATATGTTTAAAAAAATGAAAAGAGATACTTATTACTAAGAGAAGTGCAAACATGGCTTCTACTTGATTATACTAAGAGACTTTCTAGAGCACTGGTGTGGAGAGTAAGTAGGAAGAAAAACTTATCTTGAAAATTTTAAGTTTGTGCCCAAAATGGAAGCCCTCATGACTTCTAGGACTCACACCTCTTCATATTGTCAAGACAAAAAATTTCAGATAACTCGGGTTACTGACATATTTTTCATAAAAATATGAGAGGAAGGAATTTACCCATAACAAAAAAAAAGTGTCTAACTTTTGTCATTTAGTAGAAATGTTTAATTTTATGGAAGCATATTTTTTAAAATCCCAAAGTTTTATGGAAAAAAAACTTCAAAAAATAAAGTTCCATGCCTAGATCTTCCTTTACAAACTCAGGTACATAATGAGTAAATCAATATAACATGCCTATATCAATATTATAGTGACTATATAAGCCAATGAAATTAAGACTAAAGGTTCAAACCCACTGCTTTCTACAGATGGCGTTCAACATTACAATACTAAAAGGCATTGTTGGTAAGTAACATTATACAGAATTGCTCTTTTATGGTGCGAAAGTAAACAGCAGCAATAGTAATTCTAAAATAATGACTTTAAAAACCACAACTTTAGCAGAAGAAACTAAATCACCAAAATAAGACCCCAAGGATGGGACATAGAAGGCAAAAATATATACAAAACACCAAACAAACAAAAAGCTGGTTCTTTGAAAGATTAAACAAGATTGATGGACCCCTAGCCAGAATGACCAAGAAAAAGAGAGGAAAAGCCCAAATAAACACAATCAGAAATACAAAAGATAAAATCACAACTGACCCTGAAGAAATATAGAAGATAATCAGAAATTACTATGTACACCTATATGGAAACAAACTTGGTAACCTAAATGAAATGGAGGACTTTCTGACATCACACAACCACCACAGGTTGAAACAAGAAGACATTGAGACACTAAATAGAACAATAAGAACATAGGAAGTTGACTCTGTCATATGAAAACTACCTACAAAAAGAGCCCGGGACTGGATAACTTTACAGCAGAATTCTACAAGACGTACAAGGAGGAGCTGATATCAATCTTATTGAAAGTATTCCAATAAATTGAGAAAGATGGAAATGTCCCCAAATCATTTTACGAAGCTAACATCACACTGATGCCCAAACTGGGTAAAAATACAACAAAAAAAAAAGAGAACTGCAGGCCAATATCCCTTATGAACAGAGATGCAAAAATCCTCAACAAGATTCTAGCAAATCAGATTCAAAGACACATCTCAAAAATCATCCACCATGACCAAGTAGACTTTATCCCCAGGATGCAGGGCTGGTTCAATATTTGCAAGACCATAAATGTAATCAAATACATGAACAGATATAAAAACAAGAACCACATGATTTTATCATTAGATGCAGAAGAAGCTTTTGGATAAAATCCAGCATCCAGATTTGATAAAATCCCTTCTTGATAAAAAAAAAATAAAATCTCAAATACCTAGGTATAGAAGGAACATACCTCAAAATGGTAAGTGCCATCTACAATAAAACCACTGCTAATGACCATTGCTAAATGGACAGAAACTGGAAACATTTCCCCTGAAAACTGGAACAAGACAAGGCTGCTCCCTCTCACCCCTCTTGTTCAACACTGTGTTGGAAGTCCCACCAAAGGCAATTAGAGAAGAGAAGGAAATCATGAGTATCCAAATAGGAAAAGAGGAAGTCAAGTTATCCCTCTTTGCTGATATGATCCTATACCTTGAAAATCAAAAAGATTCTGTCAAAAACCTACTTGCATTGATAAAGGACTTTAGCAAAGTCTCAGGGTACAAAATAAATGTGCAAAACACAGTTGCATTCCTATACACAAACAACAAGCAGGCAGAGACCCAAATTAAAAGCATAATCCCATTCATAATAGCCACACACAAAAATTGAAATACTTTGGCATTTTTCTAACCAGAGAAATGAGAACTACGTTGATGCAGAACTACAATGAGAACTACAAGACACTGCTCAAAGAAATCCAAGAAGACAAAAGCAAATGGAAATATATTCCATGATCATGGATAGGAAGAATCGATATTATTAAAAAGTCCATCCTACCAAAGCAAATCTACAGATTCAATGCAATACCCATTAAGTTACCAACATCATTCTTCTCAGACCTGGAAATGACAGTACAGAAATTCATATGAAACATAAATGACCATGAATAACGAAAACAATCCTTAATAAAAGAAACAAAGCAGGAGGTATCACACTTCCAGACTTCAAACTTTACTATAAGGCTACAGTAATCAAAACAACCTGGTATTAGTACAAGACCAATACCAGGATGGAACAGATAGAGATTCTGGAAGCAAAGCCTCAATTTCTCAACCAATTCATCTTTGACAAAGCCTCCAACAAGAACCACGGGGGAGAGGAGAACCCATTCAGTACATGGTGCTGGGAAAACTGGCTGATCACATGCAGAAGATTGAAACAGGACTCCTACCTATCACATACACAAAAATTAACTCTAAATGCATCAAAGACCTAACCGTAAAATCTCAAACTATAAGAATCTTAGAAAATGCAGGAGACACCCTTATGGAAATTGGAACTGGCAACCAATTCCTATTCAGAACCCTAAATGTCCATACCTTAAGAAATAAGATAAACAAGTGGGACCTCATCAAACTATTGAACTTCTGCAAAGCAAAAGAAACCATCAAGAGAGCAGGGAAACTGCCCAAAGAATGGAAAAATTATTTGCCAACTGTACATCTGAAAAAGGCCTAACATCTAGCATCTACAAGGAACTCAAATGTGCCGAAAGGAATAAAACAAACAGTCCCATTAAAAAGTGGGCAAAAGACATGAATAGACACTTCTCAAAAGAAGATATATGGGCAGGCAACAGACACATGAAAAAGTGCTCAGCCTCACTCTTCATTAGAGAAATGCAAATCAAAACCACATTGAGATACCACCTAACCCCAGTAAGAATGGCCATAATTAATAAAACAAACAACAACAGATGCTGGTGAGGATGCGGAGAAAAAGGAACGCTTCTACACTCCTGGTGGGAATGCAAACTAGTGAAACCTCTTTGGAAGAGAGTGTGGCAATTTCTGAAAGAACCAGAAATTGACCTGCCATATGACTCAGTAATTCCCCTATTGGGAATATACCCAGAGGAATTCAAATCATTCTACAAAAAAGATGCCTACACACGTATGTTTGTTGCAGCTCTATCACAATTGCAAAAGCATGAAACCAACCATGTTACCCATAGAAGCTGGACTGGATTTTTAAAATGTGGTACATATACACAATGGAATATTATGCAGCCATAAAGAAGGACAAACATATGGACTTCACAGCAACTTGGATGGATTTAGAGTAGATCACACTCAGTGATCTATCACAGAAACAAAGATCTGAGTACCATATGGTCTCACTCATAAGCAGACCTTGAACAATTATCATAGTACTATAAGAAAGGGATTGGCAGTAGTAGGAAACTGCCAGGGGAGGGGGGTTGGATTGGCAGTTGAGGAAAACTGCTAGGAGAGAAAGGGACACACCTCATCAACCAGGGTACCTGCATAATCAACATTTGTATACCTAACCCTGAATTGTACTCCACATCTTTAAAGTAAAATAAAAATGAATAAAATAATGACTTTAAAGTGATTACTATCAACTTACTGTTAAATATGTGTATTCCTTTTGCACGTTTAAATAATACTAAGTAATATATTTAACTGAGATGTAAATAGTCAAAACTTCCCTTACAGAGTCTATTGCACTATAAGTTAGATTTGGGATAAGAAACTAACACATTTATTAGGTGCTAACTTTGTGTTGCACACTAGCCAGAAACTATCATAGATCACTTCTGCCAAAAAATAAAAAGCTTACAAGATGAATTTTACTTTACCTAGTTCTAGCATAGTCTCAAAGCAAGGGAGAAATTTTCAAGCTGGCAGAAGTTGGTTTTTGTGCAACTAGCTACATACTATGCCCTAAACTCAGAATCTACTGTACAGTCAAGAAAAAGTAAACTACATTCTCCTCCTAACTGATTAGTCATGAAAAATGACTCCATGTTCATTGTCTTCTCTTCATTTTAAAAAGGAATACATTTTAAATGAGTCCTAACTGATAACACTATATCTCTTGGCCTTGCAGTTGACTTACCTAATGAATGTCTCTGAGTCAGAGCTCAGCTTTGCTTTTGTAAGTGAATTTATACTCCAAGGTTTCTTTTGTGAGTGGACTATTCAGATCCTCCTCTTCTCACTTTTCATGGCAGCATATGCTCTGACCATAACAGGGAATGGGCCATTGTTTGTCCACTGTGGTGACTCCCATATACATGTTTCTGGGGAATTTCTCCTTTCTAGAGATATGTATGTCTCTTCTCCAGTCCCCAAGATATTGGTCAATTTTCTTTCAAGAAAAAAAAATCTTCTTTGCTCTCTTTCTTTTTCTCTTTGGGTACATCTGAATGCTTGTTTTTGCTTGTTATGGCCTTTGTTTTGTACCTTGCTATCTGCTATCTCTTGCACTCTCCTAATACCATAACTGGCCATCATGATACCAACTAGTTGTTATCTGCTGGGCTTGTGGATTTCTGTGGTTCCTGATCCCCATTGTTCTCATCTCTCAGGTGCCCTACTGTAGTCCAAACATTATTGACCACATTACATGTGACACAAAGCCACTATATGCATTGATATGTGCCTCTGCCCCAAGAACCTGTTTCGCAACACTCTAGCTCATTAGCTATTTTTGGTAACTTCCTCTTTATTTTTCATCCTCATAGCTGTGTTGCATATGCCTTCAGGCACTGAGTGACAAAAGGCCTTCTTCACCTGTGTGTCTCATTTGACTGTGGTATCACTGTTCTATGACTCCCTGATGGTCGTGTATGTGAGTCTAGGACTTGAATAATCTGGAATGCATAAAATCACAGTTTTGTTCTATGATGACCCCACTCTTCAACACCCTCATCGACAGCCTCTGGAATAAGGAGACAAAGGCAGCCTTGAGGAAATTCTGGGGCATCCTAACATAACCCACAACATATAAAATGATTTCTCCATGACCAAGTCAGTATAGTCTCACAAAAAAAAAACTCCGAATTAGATAGTTACTAAATCTTTGTAGTATGATCTATTGATATTGACTATATCAGTCTATGAAATTAATCATCAATTGGGCCCCTTAAAAATTAAAATTACCAAATTATATTGATAAATGCCTAATATTTTAACCTAAATAAAGTATCACCAAAAGTGTGATGAGCCAGTCAATTGGGTTTTAGATAATAGACTATTTCCCCCTAAAAATTGGAAAGGGGAATAGTGCACTTGAGGATAAATTGCTGAAGTTAAAAATAAATTTTGGTTTTTTTCTCGACACTTAGGCTGTGTATTAACTGAGGAATGTATATATTTGGCTGTTTTCTGGAGAGTTTTCACATGATTCATGTGTAATAAAAATTCTTATGCTCTATTTGATCATTTAAATTTGTAGTTCTGGGATCAATACAATTATAGGTATGTCATTTTGTTTGTTTAGTTGGTTGACTATAAATAAAAGAAAAAAATTTGTTTTTCCTTATTGTGTTTCTCATCATATTTGGCTTTATTATTTTGGTCTTTACTGATAAATAAATATTTAAGAGCAATTTACCAAAATCTCTATGAGACAATAAAATATTCTGGTCTAATGACATCCAAATATATGCTGTTTTCTTTAAACATTACCTCTTTTTAGGTCCCTAAAGGGCAATTCTAATTCCACGTATAGCAATATCAGTCAAAATATTCAGAAATACAGTGTTCCAAATGCCTAATATTTTAACCTAAATAAAGTATCACCAAAAGCGTGATGAGCCAGTCAATTGGGTTTTAGATAATAGACTATTTCCCCCTAAAAATTGGAAAGGGGAATAGTGCACTTGAGGATAAATTGCTGAAGTTAAACATAAATAACTAAATGGCAGTTCTCTATCTGTTGCTGATACAATATGAAAATAACATTAAGAACAAATTTTAAAGGAAAAAAGCATCCAGGATTCAACTGCCCTAATGTTACCATTTTTGTTTATAAGTTTGTTTATGTAATGTATTGAACTTGCTCCCATCTTATAGCAAGTTTTTATAACTGTTGATTTTAGGAACTATAGTATTTTATTGAATGAATATGTATAAATTGTGAATTTTTATGTGTAAGATAAACATTTTCTTAGAAGGAAGGCCTTCCTTCCAAGGAGCTAGAAGCTGACTTGTAAATAATATAAGAAAGAAATTTTTCAGAAGGATAGGAGAAAAATGAATGCCACCACCACATAAGAATGACCTTTTACAGAATTAACACTGGGCCTTTTGAGAATAAAGTCACTGAATACTCACTCTAACATCCTCCTTCCTTCACCATCAATTCTTTTGTTGGACATTATAGTTATTTCCATCGCTATTGTTGTTGTTGTTGCTGAGTCAGAGTCTCACTCTGGTCAGCTGGAGGGTAGTGGCATGATCGCGGCTCACCGCAGCCTTGATCTCCTGGGGCCAAGCAGGCCTTCCACCCCAGTCTCTCAAACAGCTGGGACTACAGGTGCACACCAACATACTGGATAATTTCTTTTATTTTATTTTTTGTAGAGCCGAGGTCTTGTTATATTGTCCAGGCTGGTCTCAAACTCCTGGGCTCAAGCAATCCTCCTACTTCAACCTCCCAACGTGCTAGGCTAATAGGCATGAGCCACCATGACCGACCTCCATTCTTTTTTGATAAAAGAGTATCTCAATAAAGTCCTCATAAAAATTTATCTTGATAATATTTTACAAACCTAAATTAGGACTCATCATCCTATTAAAAACAGAATTGTCCCAGAAAATCCAGGATATAAGAATAATATGTATGTGCAACAATTTTTATTTGAGGGTTTTTGTCTTAAAAGAGTTTTTTGGGAATTACTCAGTTCAAAAGATATAAATGCATTTGTAAATTTGGGCCTAGACATTGCAGGAGGTAGAACAAATATTTGCTCCTTTGGTGTGAAAAATTATCAAGCTTTCAGTCAGTCTTGTTTACCAGAACTTCACCATATCTCTCACTTTTATAACCCATTGAGGATTCTTCATATTTCTATACTCCTTTCCAGATTATATGACTTTTAAATTACCTGAGAGCTGATCAGCAAAAGGGCTCAAGAAGAGCAAGTAGTCAAAGCAGGCAATATTTCTACCATAATTTCGGAACCCCCAACCTTTGATTACTCAGTTAATACATTTGTGCAGCTACTAGTTTTTCAAAGGTCTTTTCTTACTACCATAAATACTATGATTGGTTCACAACCTTTTCCATAGTTCTAAATAATTTGATCAGACTCTACATACATACCCTGTTTTTTCAAAGCCAAACTGTCTCCCAACGAGAGAGGGAAAGGGAAAGAGTATTAGGAATAGCAGTAAAAATATAGTGTTTTCTTTTCCTCAGTATTTAGACTTTCAAAAGAACATTTCTAGCTGATATCTAAAAATAATTGTGCTGGTTAGTGGTTTCCCCAGGAGAAATGAAAGTAGAAAGTCAGTATTTCCTACTTTCAAATATGAGTGACAGGATGTTTATTAGCTGCCTTTAAATGTGTGTTAAGCTGAACAAACTTTGAATCTCTCTTTAATTACAACTAATTCCCTCATGAAGCAAAATGTATTTGTACAACCAAACACTATGTACATTCAAGGTTACTAGAAAAGTTAGAACATGCGGCACGTGAGCAAACAATATTACAAGAAAAGAAAGCCAATTTATTAATTTAACAGATTTAGATATGCAAATTCACCACTACAGGGTTTGTTGTTTTGGCCACATTGAAAGAATTATAATATTTTGAGCCATTTGCTTTCAGGTAATGTTCTAAGTCTTGTCTATGTATTTTTTTTATTCCCTACATATAACAACCCAAAGAGGTCAGGTCAGTATTATTTTGTTACTATTTTATTAAGGATGAAACAGACACAAAGAATAACTTACTTGGAGATGGTATTAGATCCCAGGCAGACTAACTATAGAACCCACAGTTTACAATACTGTGGAGGAAAAGTGCCAACACTCAGGAATGAGATGGATTGGTTCAAATCTAAGTACTATCACTACTTGTATGAGTTTGTGCCAATTATTCGACCTTTCTATCTAGATTTGTTTAATCTACAAATAGAGGTAAATTAATAAAAAATGAGTAGAGATAATGATAATATTTTTGTCAGACAGTGGTTGTGATGAATAAATGAGGTAAATCAGATAGAATCTTATATTTATGGGATGCATTATGGAATCAATTTTAGTTAATTTTCAATTAATACTGTTAATGTCTTCCAGTTATATAACTCTTTATCATGCACAAAACACTTTTACATAATTGCTCAGGTTTATATACTTAAGCAAATCTTAATGCTCAAATAAGCAATAAAAGAGACAGCTTTAGTAGACAGAAAAGTTTCTAAAGACAAAAATGTTAATATTCAAAACAAAAAAGTTGAGGTACTACAAGTCTAAGATTTTAACTAAAACCCACAAATGTATGTGAAAAATATAAACTTAAATGTATTTACCAATCCTCGACAGGACAAAAACCCTCACACGGTACTTGAAAAATGAATGCTTGGGACAAGATATGTGAGAACTATTTAAATATCACCAAAAACAAACTTACATAATTATTATTGCAAGAACAGAGGCAGAAAAAATAGTTTAAAAGGGTTTCAGTCAAGTCAAACAAGATACAAATCAGAAGGTGGGGACCCTTCTCTCTGGAAGATTGAATTACCAAAACCCAGTCCTAGCCTTTATTTCTTTACTTCTTTCCCAGAAGTTTTCTAATGGTTTATATCCTTTGGAAAAGAAGATCCTACCATTCAAATACAAATATGCCTTTCCTCTTCTCTCTTCTACTCTGCACTCTGAAACTCAGTGGAAAGGTTGAGTTCTCTCCTATAAGACTATGGGTGTCTCCTCAATTTTCCTGCTGTAAAGGGAGAACTGGTGTTGGGGGGGAGGTCACTCTTATTGTGAGGGTTGCTCTTATTATGAGGAAGAAAACTCTCCCAGAAAATGAAGATAGAACTTGGTCTTTCAGATGTTAGGAGGATATGATACAAAGTTAGTGAGAAGTGAAATTTCCAAACCAGACTGAGAAAGAAGAAATCGTAAGTAGGAAAGGATTTGGAGAGGGGAAAAAAGAGAGAAAACAGTGTCGTTTGGGGAGAAGTTAAGAGGTTAAAAAAGCACTCTCTTCTTTTCCTGGAACTTCCTACCTGAATAACAAAAGTGTGACAGACAGCAGAGGCCACTGTGGAGGAAAGAATCACAGAAGAAAGGACTTTACTCCTTTGCTACAGAATAAGGTGAGAAAAAAATCTTTCCTGAGAAATTTCAAACCTGTCTCCACTTTCATTTACTCTGCTTAAAGGTAAACAAATGGCTGCCCTAGTAAGAAGTAAGCCTTGTGAACAAGGTGGAAGAGCAAGTAGTGACAGGGAAGAATGCAAAACTGAAGAATCTGTCCTACATAAAGACCTTGAGTTCTCTCCAAGGGAAGCCAGAGGTCTGCAGTTAAGGCAGGGACTAGAAAGAGCTTATGGGGAGTATTTGAGTTAAGACTTGCCACAATTTGGCCAAAGAATTGACTACCATTCGTGAATAATTTACGCATGCCTCAAGATAATACTTTCAAACTTTATTTCCTGAGGACAGAGGGTCACTCCATTGCTCAGAATTCTATATTCCAAGGATCGCTGCCCCAAGGTCATTGTGTATCCTTGGTCTGAGATATATTTCATCCCCTGAAATCTTTCTAGATACTAGAATACAGAGGGAGGTTCTCTATAACAGGGCATGCTGTTTGACACAGTCACAACTCGAGAGACAGACTTTTAAAAATGCAAGGGGATAACCATGGAATGACTGGATGGAGCACCAAATGTATTGAATGATGTCCACAGTGAGGTTGATGGTTTTGCAAGGTTGGTCATCTAGATGATTAATTCCCAGGCCATTCTTCTCAGACCTCCTCTGAACTTTTCACTTAAGTCTAAGACATACACACCTATGATGTTCCAGCTCCCTATGAAGGGATATTATTCAAGGAAAGGCAACTTCCGTGCTTCCAGAACCAGCATTATGTGATTGCCCAAGCATGTTATCTTCAGAGTGACTCAAGGGAAAGACAGAAATTACTGAATAAGTCCAAACCCTCACAGGAGGGTGATGTCTTTCTCTTGTGGTTAACTGACATCTATCATTCCCAGAGCACAGTCTGATCTTCTGCCTCTTTTCATCTTTGCAGGGATCTAGATGTGGGAGATATGATTACTGCTCATTGTATAAGGGGACATTCAAGGCATTACTATGAGAAAGGAATATGTAAATTGAGAAAATGATTGAAGCAACTTCCTACCTCCAGCACTGAGTTGTGAAGACAAAAGTTTCAAGACTTCACTTTTTCTTTCAGTGTTTTTTAACCTCATCTTTACCCTGCTTCTTTTCTCTACTTTCCTGATGTTTTACCTGATCTAACTTTCTATTTTCCATAAGCTTAGCAGTAAAATTTGCTTGAAAATTTGTCTTCAGTCCTGTATGAGGACTTCTTAGTAGAAACTTCAACCTTAGAGACAGAAAACTTGGACTATAGTCCCAACTCTGCCCCTCTCTACTTCTTGACCTCAGGCAGGCAATTTAGCTTCACTGACATTCAACTGCCTCATGAGTAAAAGTCAATAAATGGGGCTCATGTATGTCCCTTGGTTAGGGATCAAATAAGAGTATATGTTTAGATATTTTTGTGTTTCTGGCATCACCATTTTTATCTCACCTAATGCACTCTGTAAGGAGTCAAATATATTTGCTGCCAAGTCTCAGATGTAGCCCATTCATAACTGAGGTCTCTCTTCCAAAGAATTTAGTAACCTGAGCTAATTAATCATCCCCAGTAAGAAAATAGCAAAGTGTCACCAGTTTCTCTGCTGAGATTTAACCAAAGTTGCAAGTGGCCGCCTCTTCTTGCTACTCTATCTTTCCTTCTGTCTCCATTGACTTTACCTGTAGGGTGGCACAACTCAGCATACACAACTTGAGTGTTCTACTTGGCCAAATGTGTCCTTCATGACATGATCACAAAGCTGTTTCTCCAATATGTCTCAGAACTCCCAAGGATGCTATGTATTTTGGAAAGCCCTGGGCTGGCATTGTCTGCTATTGTAAGATGACACCCCTGTTATTTCCTTTTTCTAGAAACAATGCCAAGGATGAGAAGACCTCTGTTCTCCACTCTCCTCCCTCTTTTACTGCTGGCCTTGATGAACCTCAGCAAGATGATCTGGGCATGGACTGCCCCTGATTGCACCATAGCAGATAGCTCCCTATTGCCTAACCTCTCCTATTACATCCCATTTTGTTCCTTGGCCCCTGGACTGCACATTTTTGCATCATGTTTCAATGTTAAAGACCTTGCTCGGACCCTGACAGCAGTGCCCCGGAATATAGAGGCATTATGTCTACAAGGCACAGTGCCTATCCTGCCAGATGATGCCTTTGGTCACTTCCCCTCCCTCAAGCTTCTGAGGCTGCAGCTGGCTACCATCAGTATTACATCTGGGGCATTTCAAGGATTGGATCAGCTACAGCACCTTTTCTTTGAGCATCATGCCCCCTGTTGCCAGAGTCTGTTCCTCCCTCCAAATGCTCTGAAGCCCTTCAGATTTCTCAATAGCCTTTCCTTTCAAGGCTACTGCCTGAATAATAGCCAGAACATCAAGTTGCCCAAAAGCCTTAGTCATCTGATCCTGAGGCACAGCTGTTTGACAACACTGCAGGAACTGCGAGAGCTTTTCCCAAACCTTGTCCCTGATCCCCCTCCTACAGCAAGCCCCAGACCATGGTCATCCTTTCTGGAGGTGATGGATCTGTCTGCCAACCTGCAGCTGAGTCAGGTGAGTGTCAGAGCCTTGGACGGCCTCCAGCTTCATTCCCTGAGATTGGATGACACCCCACTAAATTCATTAAGCCTTTTAGACTCAGGACTGCTCCATCTGGACTCCCTCTCCCTTGTGGGTACAGGTATAGAAAAACTGCCTTGTAATGTGACAGGCCACTTTGAGCTTCGTGCCCTTGACCTTGGGAGAAACCAAATTCAGAACATAGAGCATGGAGATCTCGCAAGCTGCCGCTCTCTAGAACTGCTCAGCCTTCATGCCAATGGCCTACAGTTTCTTCCCACCAGGTTCCCGAGTATGCTTCCCCAGATTCAGAAGCTCAACCTATCCACGAATAAGTTGGGTCCTACCTTGGTGCTCCCGGAAGGGCTGGTCAGCTCAAACCTCAGAGTGCTAGACCTGTCTCACAATGAGTTCTGTATTCTGCCCTATGGGGCCTTCTCCTCTCTTCCTCAACTCCGAGAGCTTTGGCTGAGTGGCAACAACATCTCCAACTTATCCAGTGGGAGCCTGGAGGGACTGAAGCATCTACAGACCTTAGACCTGAGTTGGAACCGAATTAAGATGCTAAATCCAGGCTGGCTCTCCTCTCTTCCTTCCCTCACCTCACTGAACCTCCTGGGCACCAATTTAGAGCGTATCTCAGGCAGGCAGCTTCAGGGTCCCCAGAAGCTGAGCCATCTGCAACTGGGCTCTCCTGAGAGCCTGGAGATCTACCCTCCCTGGCCTCCAGCACTGCTCAGCTTAGAGGTATTGACAGGCTATTTCACCCAGTTTAGTATCTCCAATGAAGAGCCCTTCTTGTTCTTAGAGTACCTTACCTTACAAACTACCTTTATGTTGCTGGATCCAAAAAACATCACGGTCCATTTTCCTTCCCTGCGTCACCTAACCCTGCGAGGCTACAGCCCCTACATTTTCTTAAGCCATCAATCACAGCAATTCATCCCACAGTTTCCTCTCCTGGAGTACTTGCACTTCTGGTCCAATCATGATGGTACAGAAAAACTGCATCTATATGGGATGCCCAGGCTGCGAGTGCTGGAGCTGGGGGACGTGGACTTCCTTGGCGAGTCAAGGCCAGTGAAGCTGGAGGTGCTACTTAAGGAGCTGCCTCAGTTACAGGTGCTGGCTTTGAGCAACATGGGCCTCAGGAGCCTCTCTGTCTCCAGCTTCAGGAGCTTGGGCCTCCTCCGGCTACTGCTACTCAACTCTGAATGGTCCGTGGGATTGGATAGCAGCCTCCAGGAGTTAATCCCTCAGCTGCCTCAATATGTTTATTTCTCAGATGTCAACTTCACCTGCCAATGTGAAAGCTCTTGGGTGGGGTCTTGGGCTATACGGGCCCCAAACACCTTTGTGTATGGGCTGGAGAAATCCATCTGTATGGCCAATGCTTCTGATTACTCCAAGACTCCATTGCTCTCCTTCCTTTCTGGTCACTGCCAATACCATCCTGAATTTCAGGGCTTTCTCACCAGCTTCATTCTTGTGCTCCTGCTGACCATCCTTGCACTACTTGGCTGCCCCAAATGGCCCTGGCTTCACCACCTCCGGACATTCTTTCACGCCTGGTGGTGGAAATTGTGTGGGCGAGGCCCCAGAAGCCAATTCCTCTACGATGTCTTTGTATCCTACTGTGAGCAGGACCAAGCCTGGGTGCTGGAAAAACTGGTTCCCGCCCTGGAGAAACCTCCTCCAGCTGGTGAAGGCCTGAGGCTCTGCCTGCCTGAAAGGGACTTTGGGGTTGGGCAGGATAGGATGGATGCGATGATGGCTAGCATGGAGAGCAGCAGAGCCACCCTCTGTGTTCTCAGCTGCCAGGCCCTGGGCAGTCCCTGGTGTAATCTGGAGTTAAGGCTTGCCACCTACCACTTAGTGGCCAAGCCTGGGATCGCCTGCCTCCTGCTGCTGTTTCTGGAGCCCATTGATCTGCGGCAACTGCGTGGCTACAACCGCCTTACCCGGTGGCTCCAGAGGGAGGACTATTTCTATTTGCCCCAAGGATGGGTCGAGTGGGATGCCTTCTGTGTGCGACTTAGGAGGAGGCTAAAGAAAGCTGGACAAAAAAGAGAGGATTAGGAGTTGACAGAATCATCTAAGTAGAAATAGCTCCCAGCAGGGGCCTGGATGACATCACATCACAAGAAGGCAGACTCGCAAAGGGGGTGTGCAGGCAATGCTTACTTCAAGCCCACTTTCCACACTAAAAATGATAGATGAAGACACAAAATCCTAATGGGAAAACATATTTGGAAGTGCTTGGAAACAAACCATTGTTTCAAAAGATAGTCCTGACACCTGCTAGTCCTCCCTCGCACAGGCATTCCCTTAAAAAATACACAAAAATGGTTTGTAGAACCCCAAGTGCATTTTTTCAAAATGAATTCATTCTGCCTCTGTTGAAAGCAATGTATTCACTTGTTTGGTTAAAAAAAAAACACCTACTTTATTCCAGAGAAATGGGGCATGAATCTATGAGCTATTTGCTATAGCTTGAAGCTAACTTGCAAATCCAGAGTTTCTCTAACTCATGCAGCTCTCACAAAAATGGTAATACATGGGTGAGAACAATAGTTGTAACTACGTTACACATGGGGACTCCAAGCGCCCAAAAGTTAAGCGATTTACCACTCCAGCACAGCGCATGGATCATAAAGTTTGTTTCTGATGCCCATCCTCTGAGTCACAATTCTGTACTCCGTGTTTTCTGTTTCACAATCTTCTAGTTCCCTCTAACCAGTGACAACTTACCTTGCTTTAAAGTTCAAAAGGGCAAAAATTGGGCAAAGATCTTAAAAATACACACACATGATTTATTTTTGAGAATTTTTTCCACAAATTCCCATTGCATAAAATTATCAATGTCCCCATAAAGAAGGATAAAGTACAAGGATAAAAATGGAGTATCATGTTGCCATTAAGAATCAAGCTTCAAAAAATGTCTAGTACCGTAGGAAAAGATTCATGATATATTAAACAAAATATGGACAAATTGCATGTACTATAATTCTAATTTTAAAAATAATTGCACATGTATCTAATGCATGAAATATAGAGAAATAAAAGAAAGACTCGAAATGCCCCTAGAACTGGGATTGTGGATGATGTAAACTTCTTATGCTTTCCTGTGTTGTTTATTTTTTCTAAAATAAGCACATGTTATTTTTATAATAAAAATAAAATAAACTCTCTTTAAAAAGTGATCACCTTAGGGTACATTAATTTAATTCTCTACTTTCTTTTGATACAATGTGAGCTTGGGTGAAAATATGAATGCTGAAATTAGGAAAAACAACATAAAAGGGTAAAAAGTCACCAAAAGAAAACTGTGCCTATTTCAGAGACCATTTGTTAGACAAATGGGCCAACAGTGGCGTCTTTATATTGGCCTCTAGGTTGTTTATTTCTTCACAGCAAGCTAAATCATGTGAGTACAAAAGTCCACCAGTGCCAAAATGTGTACATATCTAATTGTTTTATGCATAGTCCAAATAAGCAGATTTCTAACCATTTAGAGCCTGCCTGCATTGCATACTGTGACCAACATCTGGTAACCATAGATAAGAGAAACTCTGAGACCATAAAGACCTCAAGTTCCTGCTGAACTTTGAAGCTCTCTGACACAGAGTTTTCATTGGCCTGCTGAGTAACATCACCTAGACAAGAAAACCTCTCTTATCCCCCTTTCCCTGGAAAAGTCCCTGCCACTCCTTCTCTTCCGGGTAGCATCCCCATGCCACAGACTCTGGAAGATCCCATGCTGTGAGGGACTGCCCCGCATGTAACCCTAAGCAAGGCCCGTTCAAAAAAAAACTTGTGTATGCTACTGTCCCCTCGGGGTCAATTCATTTTTTCTTGCTCAGCCCCAAAATTCCTTGAATCCCTACACCATCCTTGCAGAAACTTCCTTGAATAAACTAAGAAGACACTCAAATTTTGTTTCAGAAAGTACAAGGTTTCCACATATATCTTTTTTTTTTTTTTTTGAGTTGTCCCGTCTCACTCAGTCGCCCAGACTGGAGTGCAGTGGCCGCTCCAGACCACCGCAGCCTTGATCTGCTGGGCTCCGGCGATCCTTCCAAGTAGCTGGAACTACAGGCACACGCTACCACGCCCGGCTAATTTTTTGATTTATTGTAGAGAAGAGATCTCGCCAAGTTGCCCAGGCGGGTCTCGAACCCGCGGGCTCAGGCAATTCACTCACCTCAGCCTCTCAAAGTGCGGGATTACAGGCTGAGCCACCAAGCCCGGCCTTCCCCACATATCTTTTCAGGAAAAATAAATAGCAGTTTCTTCCATTAATAGAGTTGGACTATTTGTAGTCCCATGGCATAATTCTGGACGGTCCAGTATTTCCTTTCTTTCCCTCCTCTTTGTCTATCTAATGTCAAGTAGTAATTCTTAAAGAGATATTATTTATTTTTATCAGTGTTAATAAATTTCTCAAGTTCTCATTAACCTTAATATTTTCCATTTCACTTTTTTATGTCATTGAGAGTACCTGAATGACTTTCTCATTTTCTCGACATCTTGGATGCAGATCATAGAATTTCAGAACTGAAAGAAATTTGCATCTGATGCTTGAATGCCCTCTACCACTTTCCCAACTTGTATCTGACAAAATTCATGATAGGAATTAGTCTTCCACTGTCAAATCTCCAAGTTAATGTATGCCTTAAGCACAAGACTCACATGTCTACCAGTATAACAGGTGTTTTCACCTGGCAAATCAACCAAAGTGGCAAAGGTCTTAGTGATGTACTGTGTTCTTCCCTGTCAGTTCCACCTGTTAAACTCCTTTACTGTCTTCAAAACGTACTTTAATGTCACCTTTCTCTGACTTTTCCTGATTCCTCAGGTGGAGTTGATCACTCTGTCTTTTGGATTCCACTCTGGTGAACTTCTTCCAACAAACCTTCATTGCTAACTTACTTTATGCCAAGCCCCAGAAAAAGAGATATAGAAGCAGCTCACACACCAGCAGAGAAGTCATTCCAAAGGTATAAGTTCCTTTAGAAAGGAGACATGCAAGAGATTCTAGTAAGGCCATGATTTGATAAGTGGGGTTTGTGGACCCTTGAGGGTCCCTGAAGCCCTCTCAAGGGGTCCACAAAGGCACAACTACTTTCATAACAGTAAGACTTTATTATTCTCAACAAGATCCTAGCAAACCGAATCCAACAACACATCTCAAAAATCATCCACCATGACCAAGTAGGCTTCATCCCTGGGACACAAGGCTGGTTCAACATTCGTAAAACCATAAATATAATTAAATACATCAACAGATGTAAAAACAAAAACCACATGATTATATCATTAGATGCAGAAAAAGCTTTTGATAAAATCCAACACCCCTTCTTGACAAAAACCCTCGAACATCTAGGCATACAGGGAACATCCCTCAAAATAGTAAAAGCCATCTATGAGAAACCCACGGCCAGCATACTCCTAAATAGACAAAAATTGGAACCATTTCCCCTGAAAACTGGAACGAGACAAGGATGCCCACTCTCGCCCCTCCTGTTCAATATACTATTGGAAGTCTTGTCTAGAGCAATCAGAGAAAAGAAGGCAATCAGGGGTATCCAAATAGGTAAAGAGGAAGTCAAATTATCTCTCTTTGCAGATGACATGATCGTATACCTTGAAAACCCAAGAGAATCTGTCAAAAACCTCCTTACACTGATAAA
>CAUYQG010044122.1:0-22849 GCA_963574415.1 Tarsius wallacei | reverse complement strand
CAAATTCAATTAAAATTGAAGCTAAAAATGAAAAATGTTTACAGCCAACTGTTAAGAAGTTAATTTATTGAAGTACAGAATAGAAACCAGCCAGAATTTCAGAGTTTGAATCAATGTGAACTGTTTACACCTCTTAAAAAGCCAGTATTACGTTTTGAAAAGTGTCTTAAAGGTCATGAGTCTCATTTAGACTTCAGCTGGAACTGCAGCATAATGCCTTGGTGATGCTTAAGTTTTTGAAATGTGTTATACTCTGAAGCACTTTCAAAAGTTTGAGTAAATGCAGCTCTGGATAATGACCAGTAACCATCTGTGAAAACTTTGTATTTGTTTTTGTCTTGTGGTTATCCTGATCTGTTTGGAGTGACTGAGGAATGAAAGGAGTAAAGCAGAGGATCACAGGCTCATATTCTGCTATGGGAAACAGGACGCAAAGTTGCACTGAAGGCACTTGATGTGTCAAAAAGAATTCCAGAATGCATTTAACTTGCATACTGTGTATTTTCTGTGATATCTGAGTGATATCTAGTATACATTAGATAGTATGATTCAAAGTTATAGATAATACCACAAAACTAAATGATTGACCCAGCCTGGACATGGATTCTAACAGCATGTGACTGTACTGTGTCTAGTCACTGTCTAGTTTTTTTAAATCTGCTATCGCGTTGTGTCACAGAAAAACTTAATTCTTGCTTATTATGAATATGTGTTGCTACAAATTACTCTGGATGAACAGAATGTGAAATTCAAAATTGAACTTAACTAAAAGTGACACTTTGGGAGGAGAATTAGTTTGGGGCAAACGAAAATAATTTGTTCATAATTTTATGCTTTGAAAAGCAACTAACTTTTTATGACACTTGATTCAATAATGCTTTTATTGTTAAAATGGAGTAGCAAAATTTCACAATCTAATCCTAACATGGCAAGTATACCAAATACTAATGCAAAGCAAAACATATTTTCCCATGATGGTAAAATGTCCCTGTAAAGCAATCTCACACTTGATGCTCCTGAATAATTCAACTATAGTATTTAATACTACTTTTTATAGTGTTTACCATACATCAGTAATCATGATTTTTTTTAGGTCTATGTAAAACTGAAAAAGAAATTTCCTGCTTTCAAAAAAGGTGATTTCTGTGAAAGTTTTTCTGTGAATGTGTAAAACTGATATTTATGACAATCACCATATCTTTAGAGGGAGGTGTGTTAAAATACATATTTATAGATCTGCTATAGTCATTTTATAAATATACATATGCTATATACTTTTCATTTTTAGCATTGACAGCTATGAATATGTCACAGGGGGTAATGCTTAAACTTCCACTTAAAATGCTGAGTTCAATTTTCATTTAGTTTCCAGTAAAAAGTTGATGCAGTAGAATTCTCAGCAAGCCTGATTCTTTGGCTTACTAGTGAGGAATAATCTTGGATTGAAATATCTAGAAGGTTTTGAAGGACAGTGTTGGCTGTACTATATGTACACAAATTTTCTTGAAGGTGGTCATTGCTTAAGGAGGAGGTGACTGATGATTCTTCTCATTAGCAATAAAACTCAAGCCCAAACACACACACACACACACACACACACACACACACACACACACACACACATTTTAACAGAAAGCAAAAGGCAAACTTTTCTTGGTGGGCAAACTTTTCTTGGTGGGCATTCCCTTTCTTCTAGACTCTTAATCCATACCATAAAAACACAAACTAAGTTTTAGTTTTAAATCTTTGAACATTTTCTCAGATTGACTTTTCTTCCCATATTGTTTCTGCCTCAGAAATAGCATCAACATAAACTGTTAAATTAAGCTTTTTTGTTTGTCTGTTTCTGTTCAGGTTTGCAGTCCTCTAAGGGATGTTTTGTAAATTCTTAATATGTTAATTTCCTTTTAAATGTATCAGATTTATCTCTATTAATTACGGAGAACAGAATAAATCTACTACAGTGACTTTTTTTTAAAAAAATTAACTAGTGTACTACAAACACTAAATGCTAAGGTGACATTCTTAAATTAAAACATTTAGGTATCCCACAATCTTGTTTTAAATGACTTTATTAGTATATGCACATAATACAGTGTGTGAAGGAAATATACTACTAATCTCATGTATATTTCTGGAGGTAGCATTTTAATCCACAGAGTGCATTTGAACTAATTGCTGCTAAGTCTGTTTCATCTTTATTTTCCAGCATCTTGAGTGCTTCTTGGAAAGTACAGTGAATTTCTATCAATGAAATGAAAATAGTTTCATAAATGTGTTGAGATACACTAGTACAGTGTGGTGAAATGAAATTTAGGAACTTTATAATTTGTAAAGTTCACATTACAGCTAACGTTAAGATCTGTGAACTGTCAAAGCATTTGTGCGCGTCACAGAGTCTAAAATATTTAAGTTGATGTCTGTAGGTAGACTCTTCCTGCGTGCAAGTTTATTTTTACTGAATATGGATACAAAATAATCATATATGCTGGTGTAGAAACAGTGGCTTGTGTTTTTTTTTTCAAGTTCCTCAGGCAAATTAAAGTCAGTCTATGAAGTGTTTATTTAAACAATAGATTAATGACTAAGATATCCAAAATAGTGTGAATATTAATGCAGCATGGTTATAATTAAATATTTTAATTCATTTGAAAGCTATAAAACTGATGTCAAAGAATAGGATCACAGATTTTGTGATAGGTAAGGCAAATAGATTTATACACATTTATAAAGGCACTTTTTATAGGCACAATTTCATGGGAATTGTTTCTTACATTAATATGAATTCTAAAGCCAAGTAGAGATCACTACTAATTCTCAAGAATAACTGCTAATTGTGACTTACCAAGAATTAGTTGTTTAAGTCTCAGGGTGGCTTCTCAACAGGTGTTTTCAATGAGGGCCTCTTTGGGAAGAGCAGAGGAAGCTGGGGACGTCTCACTGATGGGAGAATTTCCAGTTTTGTTTGAACATCTGTGTTTTCACATTTTTTGTAGCACTACTGCAAGTCATTTTAATATGCTCTCAAGGAAAAAAATGTATTGAGCCAGCAGAATAAGATCTACTAAAATAAATGTTGAAAAGGAATACATTCTTACTCAGTGCTTTACAGATCAATTTCACGTTAGAGTTGACTTAAGAGTCTTTATGCTAGGAAGATAAAATCCTTTTGATAGATGTGCATGGCCTTTTCAATAACAGAATTAAGCACATAGTAAATGCCTAAAGCCAACCCAAATATATAAAAATGAGATCGGACTGTAGAGGATAACACATCATAGTGTAAACAATAAACTCACCATTTTAGAATAAAAAGGTGAATCAAACTTTATCTTTGATAGCAACATTATCCACTGTATACCTTTTCCCCCCACTTCTCTCTTACACAGGAGACTTTTCATTACAGGAACTTATTTAGATAGGTCCTCAGGATTCTGATCTTCAAAAATTCATGGTCTAGCATATTAATGATTTCAGTAACAAGCACAAAGTCTGTGCACAATTTCTTTTGTCATTATAATTTTGAGGATATTTTTCTGTAGTTTTGAGTCTAAGATGGAACTGTTTGATGAGTAAATGCATTGGTCTCCACAAACCACATATAGATCTCTATTTATAGGAAATAAATAAATAAATAAATAGCTGAGTAAAAGAGGATCAATCCATTCTTACTGCATGCCTCCAAGAGTGTTTTGTCCACTTGTCTTTTTTCTTGATGATTTTGAAAAGATAGGATGAAGTAATCCCTACTTTAGATTAACATGAGCACATAATCATTAAATATTGTTTTCTGCTTTATAATGCATTAAAAGTAGTACAAATGAAGTATGTAAACTTCATTTAAACTATAATTAGTCATTAGATGTTTGGGGTTTCCTTTGAGAAAGGTCATACCCCCTCAAAAAAATTCTTAAAAAATTATCAATACTTCTACTCTATTTTATTCTTTTACATTTTATGTGCATCTATGAAAATTTCACCACTAAAGTAAATGTAATATAACGTACATGTGTACATTTCTCTATTTCCTTATAAATGAAAATACAAAGTATAGTTTTAAACTATATGAACTAGTGACCAGATAATCTTATTTTATATTAATTGATATGGTAACTCTTTGTATCGTAATAATTTTTTTATCCATTACCTTTTAGTGTTCAGTAAAGTTTCCAAAAATGCTAGCTAGGTAATACTTTTTCATTCTTACATTGAGATGATAACATGTCAGTCTTTTAAAAATGTAGGAGTAAGGTAATTTTTAATTTTACGTGAGTTGTATGAGTTCTGTAATTTCAATAAATATTATCAAATACAGGCAAACCCCAAAGAATTTGAAATTTTATTCTTGACATCTTCATATTATTTAAGATCATGTGTGATGATGAAAAGATATCAAATCATAGAAAAATAGTTCTTATGTCACCTACTTGAATATATTCTTATTCAAGGAAAAATTTGCTTTTCCTAAAACATTATCACCTCTGACTATAAACACATATACACAGAAAAGCCAAATTTTTACAAAATTTTCTTCATAAAGTTGATACTATAACATGTTATTTACTTTTTTACAGTGCTTAGATACAGCTTTTATATATAGGGATAAAATCAGTTAATCGTTCTTAAAATAATCTCCAATGTTATCTCTGTTAATGAACTAAGAAATACACATATTTTAAAAGGAAAAAATCCTGTAAAATCTTCAGGTAAATATTTAATATTGCTTAAAAATATAACAGTTAGAGTTTATTATGTTTCAGTTTTCAAATTTTTCACTGCTAGGTTTTAAATTTTTCACTGTTAGTACTGCTTATGTAATATGCCACAGAAATATATAAATATAAAAGATATAATGATGTTTTATCTTTTAAGATTAGTAAGAGTTTACATGCCTTTATTGCAGTGAAAGTTGGCTCTGCCGATATTTATAAAAATATAAAAAATAAAACTTGGCATAATTAAATATGCATGTAAATGTATATATATATGTCTTTATATTTTTAGTATAATGTATGTTAAGTACTTGCTGAAGCACGAATATTAGCCTAGTTTTATACATTTTCGTTCAAAAGCAATTCTCCTCTATTTAAGGAACAACTCAAGCTTTTGTTTTCTTTGAAAATACATGAAAACTGAATTATTTTGCAGTTTTAAAGTTTCAAACAATTTGAAACTTCCTAAGGTAAAGCCAGTTACCCTAGAAAAGAGAGGGAACAACTGGCCTTCAACAGCTGACCTTCAGTGGTCAATAAGTTAGAGCCTATGCAGACAAAGAGAAAACTAATTCTTACCCAAGTTTCTGATCCTTTTGGGAGGATGGCATTGTGAGACCGCATGCTGTGAGCCTGATGATGAAACAACTGGAGGAAGAAGCAGCCACTATTATAACTGGGCTCATGTCGGTTAGGAAGTAAAACTTAGCTCCCTAATGCTGAGGAGTCTTGCAATACACTCAATAGTGGGTGAATTCTTACAAATGCACCCGCTAATTATGATATTAGTCATTGCCTTAGAACGTATTCTCCCCAGTGACACTTCTGTTTAATAAATCCCGTAGAGCATTATCTTAAAGTCATATTTAGGGAAGGGATATTTTTTGTGTTAAATTCCTTCAACCAATGACTGTATATTTGTTAGAGAAGCTCATAGAGTTCATTTTGCCTATCGTTCTAAAGATAATGTGACTTCTGCCACTCACCTGCAAAGCACTTTTAAAGTTCATCAGACCTATACTAATCTATTGTCAACCCATTTTAGCAAAGGAATCTTTGACAAGAATTCCTTTCAGTGGCATACAGTATTTTACAGTTAGTCATAAGCTTTCACCACTAGCTTTGACAGTGATATATTGCTATCCTTTGCTCTTCTGAAATAAATTATCTATAATAAAGAAGTCCTTAATGACATCAACAACCCTGCTGTGACTAAGCAAAAGCATGCTTCAGCTTTCTTGCTACTGCAGAAATATTAAGATCAATATTTTCAAGGTAAAGCAAAAGTGATCCATAACAAAATACAGATGCAAAATTGTGGCTGTGTGGGTGGCATCTTTCAATTGTATGCACCAAAAGCGCTTCCAGAGATAAACTATAAAACTGTTTTCAGACAGTGTTTGGGAAAATCTATTGATATACATATGACACACTTCCATTTGTCGGTTCTGGTCCTAGTGACATACTGATTACTGGTATTTGTAGGTCTTGCCCTGGATCTATTCCAGGCAGTTTTATTGAAGTGAAATGGTTCTTACAGTTCATTGAGCATCTAGCATAACTGTGCTGAATATGATTGGCACGTTTGCATATATTTATTCAAAAAATAAGGCAGTTATACAGCATAATTATGGGAAAACGAATCATAACAATAAAAGACCATTTAAGTTAACAAGCTTTGTGATCAAAAGATAAATACAGGTTGGAAAATGATACTTCAGATGTAACTAATCTACATAAATAGACTTTGGTCTGATTAGAAGAACGGAATATATTAAAATAATTTAATGGTATTAGAAATGCATTTTATTTCAGTAATTTTGAAATATTTAAAGACCTATATTATCTTATTTTCTTTAAGTTTATATTTAATAAAATACTCATGAGCCATATTTATGTTATATGAGAAATAAGCAAAGTAAAGATAAGCATAATCTTGTAAGCTTCTGTTTGGTTCTGAAATACATCTTGTCTAAATAATATTTAATATTTTTTAAACTTGTGATTTTTCTTATTGATTTTTAATTAGTGGAACACATTAAAGGGACCATTTAAAGGACAATTTCTTGTTTACTCTCTTTATCAGCTAAATGTAGCCTTTGTAGAGTTTGAAAGCTAAAGTATTAAAAATCAATTTCAAATTTCAAAGCTATACGGTTGTAATTGTCTTGTAGATATATACTGTTTTAAGAAACATTGGTTGCATGTTTGCAAATTATTATAATATACAGTGTAAATAATGACTTTATATTCTGAAAAGTTTTAATGCTATTTTGATAGCATAGATGCTTTAAAGTAACAGACAACTTATTAATAAGAAGTTTCTTTCCAATGATTATGGTGCTTTAGATATATATTCTTCAGTTTTTTTGGATATAACATTTAAAAAATGTAATTTAGGAATAATTCATGAGTTGATATACTTCTTTATAGTAGTTCTACCTGAATCCTTAATGATTATTGTTAAGTAATGATTTTATTAGATACAATTTAATACGTAAAATTTTCATGCTCTCCAAATCAATACTTAAATAGAAATATATGGCATTAAAAAATTAAGTTGTAGTCTAAGTTCTAATAGTTCATTTTTATAAAATGAAAATGCAACAGGTGTTTTATTGTAGTAAAAAATGGTCATGGGGGTCAAAATATCTTTCTTATTGTTGTAATATAATTTTAGACTACCAATGTCTTAGATACGCTTCAAATTTTGTATTTGTAATGCCAACATTTACATCAGTTTTAAAGCCTAAAACTATAGTTTTCACTCATAATATGCAACATTAAAAATAATCATAGCCCTTTATATAAATACCTTTCCTAAGAACTGTTCATTTTATTTTTCACACAGCATATTTCATCAAAGTATACTGAGATTATTTTATGACTGAAAACTTGATATATTTTTGCAGTTCTTTCACAGCATCAGAGCAATTGCATATACAGAACTGAATTTATAAAGCTGTCCACCTTTGATTTTCACAAAAAGAATTAGCTAGTCACATGTATAAAGTGGCAGTATATGGTTTTTACTCATATCCTCATTTCAGAATATGAAATGAACGTAAGAAATTTGTTTGAAAAAAATCTGCTTAAAATGTTAGTAAAATTGACAAAGAAAAAATGTTATCAACTCAGGAAACTTGGAAAAGGCGAGAATTTATTTCCAAAGAAGACATTTTTTACCTTAAATCTGATAAGTGCTTAATGATACATCTTTAGATCATTATTAGTCATACAAACTTTCTAAACAATGTTAAAACAATTTACTT
The DNA here is from genome assembly GCA_963574415.1 of Tarsius wallacei. Taxonomy (NCBI): domain Eukaryota; kingdom Metazoa; phylum Chordata; class Mammalia; order Primates; family Tarsiidae; genus Tarsius; species Tarsius wallacei. The sequence goes on along the minus strand of CAUYQG010044122.1, from coordinate 14,865 downwards.
TTATTTCCTTAGTTCTATCAGCAAAACAAAAATGAAATGAGATATCATCTAAACATTGGTGAATTACACTACAGTGTCTTCTTGGGAGCCAGAATCCTTGCTATTTTTCTTCTACAGTTTTGCTAAGTTTTAAAATATGATATCTCAAATCAATGTATTTTATTAAGAATGTGAATAAAGGTAATTATAAATCATGCAAAAAAGATAAATCAATCATCCATCTTCATTATCATTTTCATTGTGGTAGAATTAAGGAATACATATAACCTTTACTTCACTTAGTTTCAAGGCAAGAAACTTGATTTTCTTGATTATTATTATTTGAAGCTTTGCATGCCATTGTGTTACAGTAATGAATATTTTCTTCTTTAAACCAATGTCTTTTCTGATATTATAATGCTGATTGATTAAATTAAAAATACAGTATTACTGAGAGTAGATATAAATAAAAAATAGCAAATATTTTAATGTTAATACATAGCTTGTAAAAAAAAAAGTATGTAACCTCTCACTTTTAGTATTGGCAGGTGCATAGATAGTAATTATCAGCTAAGTTTCCAGGTCCTAGCCTTCTTAGAAAAGCTATTTATCCCTAGATGATAATAAGAATGGAAATAAGAGAACTATCCTATTAAAAATATCTTACTCACAGGAATTTTTAAAAGTCATTGGCAAAAGCCTTTTCTACAGTGTGGCCTTGATATTAGATGTGCCAGTACCAACAAATGAAGGAATATGCTTGAGTGGAGAGAAACTAAAAAAGACAAGGAATACATTTATGGATACTTTTTTTTTTCTCTTGCGATTTTGAGCAATAGACTTTCCACAATTTTTTATAATCAAGACAATTACATAGTAATTTGGGTTAGAATGCATGCCCAGTTCCCCATCTCAAAACCCAATTTGTTACCACCTGTGGCTATTTCTATTAAAAAAAAAAAAAAGAAAGAAACATAATTACTATGAGTCTCAGCAGTCTTAGAGTAAATTTTTGCAATTACAATACCTCCCTTGGGCAGATGTGTGAAAATGGCAGATTAATTCCTGCCAGGATCATTCTGTTCCTCACGCATTTTTAGGTTTGGTGTCGCCTGCTTATTAGAGTGGCTCTGTTTGCTCTGGTTAAAGGTTATGTCGGTGTTTCCATAGCAAATCTCTAGGAATAAAGATCCACAAATCAGCCATTAAATTTTGCCCTAGGCGAAAAGTTGACACATAACATCTCAGTAAAGGAGTAGACAGTATTTTCCATCATTCTGTCTCCTGGCTAAGTTTGAAGTAAAAGGTAGTAAGACCATTTGGCAATGTTGAGAAAGCAGGACTTAGGCTAACAGGTAAAAAGAAATACTTTCATAACTTCTAGTTGTGGAACAGAAATACTTTCATAACTTCTACTGGATTTGATACTATAGTATCAAATCCAGTAGAAGTTATGAAAGTATTTCTGTTCCAAGCTTGATCCCAAAGCTTCTTTATTTTTTAATTTTTTAATTTTTTATTATGGTATTGTGGGGTACAGTTAGGGGTTAGGCATACAAAAATGCTTCGTTAAGGAACCCTTGATGATAAGAGGTGTCTTCCCATCCCCAGACGGATATTTACCACCATTAATCCAAAGCTTCTTGATGCTTAAGGATTTTAAAGAGCGATACAAAAGATGCTAGAACCAAATGGTTAACAGGCGATTTAACAGCCTACTAATTTCCATTCATTCCTTTTTTGTTCCTGTAGTGTGTATTCTTTTCTTAATAAATGTCTAATTGATCTACACACAAAATAATGGCTGATATTAAATCTGAACAGTGTTAAGCCTCTGGATCAATGCTTTAACGCTCTATGGTGAGATTAAGTTATTTTGTTTCAAAACAGTCTATATAGTAGAATACTTGAAGACAGTTGCCACATTCATCTTGTTCGTCACTGTAGTTGAGAGAACCTAGCAGTTTCTGGTACATGGTACCGACTTTAAAAAATGTGATTTTTTTTTTGGTGAAGAAATTGAGACCTTTATAATTAAGTAATTTCCAACAATTATCCATCGGATATATGCCAAAACTTAGATTCAACCTAGATATGACTAAGGCCAGAGTCTAATATATTCATATAAATATGCTGAAACATTATTCTGCTGGTAAATAATGTATTTGATTGGATCATACTTTAATATTTTTAAAATTTATAGTTACCACCTTTGTAATTCCTGCAATGAAAATTTCTACTTAATTCTACTGATAATATTACAAGTTCATGGAGAAAGACAGTTGATCAAGGTTTACAATTATGAACAACAAGCTCTCACAGTATCTGTTTATATTATGTGTAAATGTATCCAACATATATACACAAAATACCCATGAATATATACACAGTAAATCAGGAGAAAACATTTGATTGTAGTATATTTTCTCTCCTTTGACTCATTGCTTGGTGTGGTTTATACAGTATTGAAATGATGCAATTCTGATGTTATGTCTATTTTTTAAGACTTTAAGGATCACTCAGCCCTAGTAAGTTATTAAGAAACTAATATGATCGTTTTGTCTACATTTTAATTAACTTTAAAGATACTTATATTTGTGAAGATACTCCATAAAATAAAAATACTTCCTATCTGATTATTTTAATGAAATTAGATTACACTTAACCATACATAGTTATTCTGGATTACATTTATTTTTATTTGTTAATACATAATTTTATAATTTGATCACTTTGACATTTGTCATCTGCCATGTGATAATCAGAACAGATGAGCAAAATTGGCCATTGTCAGGTGAATGCGATAATTATAAACCAAGTTTAAAAATTTTTCTCAAAATTTCAGAATCTGTTTTGTACAGGTGGTAGTGAAATTTTCATGCCCATATTGAGGAAACATAAGCTAAGCATTTATGTAAATAATATTTTTCACATTTCAGCATTACTATTTACAACATATACACATCCTTTCCAGTTTAATCCATAATCATTAATTCAATGAATAGTGAAATAATTTTAAAAACTATTAATGGAATGGTCAACTACTTTTTAAAAATTTGTGCAAATGTGTGGAGTACATGTGAAATTGTTTTAATTTACCAGTTTGAAGCTATTCTGGGACTTAACTACTAGTTAACTGAATTTTAAATTTTAATTGCAAAATTCATACCAAGCAAAAAAGAGGTTTGATTAAAAAAAGGCTTTATGCAAAATAAATTTTCAAAGGAATTAAGAATTCAGTTATCCCCATTTGTCAAAGTAGCTGAGACATGAGTAAAAAAAATAATAGAAAGGACCATACAAATGTAATTTTGAAAATGTTAAGATTCAACATTCATAGACAAGAGAGGAATTTTCTGAAAGATTAAATTAATATTATTTAATATCATATAGTATCAGCACACAAATAAATTATCAATGTAGAGATTTGTATCGACATTTGTCTATACATTATAGTTCAAGTCCATCTCTAAATTCACCCTGAAATATTTGGCATTTTTGAAAAAAAGCATTTCAGCAATCAGTGCTACTGAATCCTCATGGAGGGAATGTCAAGATAGGTCTTTGTTTCATGTTACTACAAGGGGTTTTTATTCAGGGAACAGGTACATTTTCAGAAACTGGGCCTGTAATAGTCTATCATCTGTCTGCATTTTCCTCATTTCTCTGAATCCATGACTTTTTCTTAAACGATTGTGCTTGCTTTAATACAGCTGAGACATCTCCTGGAAACGCAATTTCCAAATAATGTTAGTAAATATCTGACTGTAAATTACACCAGGTTTTCAGCACTGGTTCGTCTTTAATCTAAAGGCATATGTCATTTGCTTAAAGCTTTAAAAAGTTGTGTAAACATTTAAAAAGTATCATCTAAAATATATAGTGTTGAATGAAGGAAAAGGAAACAATTTTTTATTTATGTCTTATACTGACCTGTTCTAATTCTGTTATTTTTATCCTTGTGCTCTGTTGTCTTTTCAGTGACATCCCAACAAAAAATGTTTTTCACAAGAATATTTAAGTATTTTGTATGTTTACATCTAATATAAATATCTGTATTTTTTAATTCTGCCATACATGGCTGATGAAGCATGTTGGTGTTTATGTAACTATAGGTGCATTTGGACCTGGGATTCATATAGCTGATTTTACATAGCGGAATCAATGTTAGGGATGGGTTGGATTAAACAGTATCGCATTTGGCATTATAAAAATGCACTTAATAGACACTAACTTTGTTTATTAGTTAAAATGAAAACTTCTTCCGTTTCATTTCTTTTTTTTTTTTTTTTTTTTTTTGAGTTGCAGTCTCACTCCTTCACCCAGGCTGGAGTGCAGTGGCACACACGCTCACGGTCACCCAGCGTCGACGTGCTGGGCTCCGGCGATCCTTCTGCCTCAGCCTTCCGCCGGGAACTACAGACGCGTGCTACCACGCCGGGCTATTTTTTATTTTGTTGTTGAGACAAAGTCTCCCAAATTTGCCCAGGCTGGTCTCGAACCCTTGGGCTCAGGCAATCCACTCGCCTTGGCCTCCCAAAGTGCTGGGATTACAGGCTGAGCCACCGAGCCTGGCCAATTTCCTTTTATCTGTACTTGAGTTTATAGTTTAAGACGTAAAATGTTGATTTTCTTTCATATAAAATCCATAAAATAAACTTTTCCGCGATCCCCTCTTGGTTCTTCTGGCAAGAGTGTGCTCTAAAAACATACAGTGGAGATAAAATCCTTCATCTGCTTCTCCTGGAAAATATAATGTGATTTACTTTTTAACTTTTAACCTCTTCGAAAGCCTTTTTTCCTATAATTATGACTATGCAGCTCAGGGTAGGCTACTGTATTAGTCCATCACATAAAAAAAGAAACTTTATAGTTAAGCTTAGTCAACAAATTTCTTAAAGTTATTTTTATTTGAAATTTCCTATTGAGTCTCAGTGAACTTAAACTTGATATTTGTGTTAAATATTCATTATTAAAATAAAGAAATCAAATCTCCAAGGAATGTCTCTTACTTAATGATATTATGATTTGAGTTTTGTTGATTCCAAGTATAGGATGGTGATGGAAAGGAGTTAGAGAAGGCAAGGAGTTGTCGTTCAATATTCCCAGGTAATACTATATAAATGATTGGAAAGGGGAGGTATCATTTCAGTTGGTTAATTGTAATAAACTTATTATCTTGTTAGTGCATTAGGATAAAATCAACATATTAGGAAACAGATAAAAGGTGCATGAAAGCATTTAAAATGCAATCATTAGATTTCATTGCATCCATCTGCTCCCATGAAATTTAATTGGAAATTTGATTCATTGACCTTTAGCTGCCATTTTGGGCCACAGTTTCAAGTTCTGTGTTTTCAAGAAAGACATTTGAAGTTAATTTGATAAGAGCCCTACTCAATGCACTTTCAAACTCGATTGTTTTTTGGAACAAAATTTGAAAAACAAATAAAAAGCAGTCTTAATGGGCTGGTGCATATTTGACAAAGAATCAACATGTTATTTAATCTTGAATCTGGTAAAAAGGAACTAATTTTCAACTTCATTAAGGTTGCTGTTAACTAGAGACATTGCTCAAGTTTTTACTGTTATTTTATGCACAAACTCCTACCGCTCATTAATTATTCTCTGGATCCATATTACCTTATACTCATACTTAAAGCATTCAATTACACTAAAATCACATTCCATGACATTAAAAAAAGAATCAGTGCAACTATTTGTATTTTAGGTGATTATTTGAGTGTTACAATTTGGGGCACCCCCATTTCCTTTTGTAAATACAATACCACAGAACAATTCTAGGATATTTTTATGTCTCTGCTTAGAAGGGTGATGTATGATAAAATTATTTGCCTAACATAAGAACTACATTATGTAAATGGATCAAGATTTCTTGCCAGCATTTGTGTACTGCTCTGCTCACTGAAGTTCATGTACCTTGGAATAGAGTCATGATTAGACAGGTGTTTCTTCATCCTATGAGATCAAAATTCTGAAATATTTTTATATTGATGAGCCAGATGTACACAGATTAACCTTATAATCCCATTTCACAGCTTTTCCAAATACTTGGAAACTTGTTAAGTATGAAGCTGATTGTTTTGGCAGGATATTTTCATTAATAGGATTCAGATATTCCTTATTTACAAGCCAGTGCTGTTAATATAATCTAGTATATTAAATCAACAGGGAAACTGAATTAGGAGACTCCGTCCAAGGGCAAATTGATAGGGAAGCTCTTTCTAAAGCTTTTAGATTTGTTTTTCATTGACTCCATAATATCAGAAGACATAGCACAAGTGAATGATGTAATTGTTTTGGATACAAGGCTACTACTATTTTGGTGTGAAGTAGTTATCACTCAGTCCTTTGTACGTCTATCATAGTCTTGCTATAAGCCACATAAGATCATGCATCTGTTTCTTACAAGTATTCCTTTCGGCATCATCTCAATTGCAAAGCTTACTGTCATTTGATGTAAAATTATTTTAAATGTACTCATCTTTTTTTTTAAATGAATAGAGGCAATACAGAGTAATGTAATAATGTGTCATGATTTTCATTATGCTTATTTATTGGTTCTGCAATAATAGAAAGAGAGCTTATTGTTATGCTTTCAGCTTGGGCTATTTATGCACTATGCTACTGGTTGCACTATTTTATATTGGTGATGTTCTGTCTTCTCAAGAAAAGGGGTTTTTGGATCCTTAAATCAAATTAGACTAGAGAGAGAGTTTCATACTTTGTCTTTTTTATATTAAGTGGATAGCTTTTATAAACTACCTGACTCAAATAAACTCACACACCTTCAGAGAGGGGGACCATTATTTTTCAAGCTATTTATGACAACCTGATTTCCAAACGTTTAGAAAAGAAGGAAGGAGAAGGCAACTCTCTTGCTTTTTTATTTCTTTTGGGAAAATTTGTGTTTTGTGTTTTATATTTATAGAATATAAATATGTGTGTGATGCTTCAATAGAAGGTGACATAACTAAAAAAAAAAAAAAACAGAATTAAGTAACTTGTGAAAAAGAGTTCTTTAAGTGCAGTTGAGACGTAAATATTTGAATTTTGGGGCCCTTGTTGTTGTTGGGTTTTTTTTGTACAATGACAATATTCCATAGATGAAGCAATTCCACTGAGACTTAGTGCCTCTAGACCTGTGTAGCGGAGATTCAGACACTGCTAGTCTAGTGATTTGGATTTTGACTACTCTCTCATTGAACTAGGAAACTGTACTCAGCCCTCAGGGATGAATTGCCTACATGTGACTGCAGTGCCAATTACTCCTCTACTGTTTGATTTTTAGCAAGTCAATATTTTCCCTACAAAAATATACTTTATGGTTGGGAAAAACAACTGTTACAAACCACTGATATGCAAAAACTCATATTTTTGTACTAAAATAATTTCAAGTTTTTTTCCCAATGTTTTCTGTCTTTTAATTTCTTTCATTTTTTTTCAAAATTGTGACATATTTTCCCCTTAAATTTAAGAGGAATTCTTACCTATTGAAAAACCTACTAAAAAAATACTTATAACTGTATCTGGTGCATGTTAAGAACTTAGTACATAATTGTGGGTTGAAAATAGAGAAAGTTGTATTTATAATTAAATTGCCTATAATTTACTACTCAGGGTAGCTATTGTTAGCTTTTTGTTGCATAAATTCTGTAATTATTTCTCTCCAATTACATAATACAAAAGACTTAGTCCTGAACTCATTTAATATTATTTATAATCTCTATTTAATCTTCCTAATGTGAATATCAACATTCTTCACTGCAAAGATTTTAGTATGTTTAATATTGAGGTGTTGCACCAGTACCTGCTAATACACAAATATCATTCTAAAATAGGAAAGAGTTTGACTAATAAATCATGTCTGGGAGGATGGGCCCAGTGATTCTCCCCTGTAATTCCAGCACTTTGGGAGGCAGAGGCAAGAGGATTGCCTGGCAACTTGGTGAGACCTTGTCTCGTCTCTACAATAAATCAGAACATCAGCTGTGTGGGATGGTGCATGCCTGTAGTTCCAGCTACTTGGAAGACTGAGGCAGAAGGATCGCTGAGCCTAGCTGATTGAGGCTGTGGTGGCTATGATCGTGTCACTGAACTCCAGCCTGGATGACAGAGTGAGACTCTGACTCAAAAAATAAATAAATAAAAATAAAACATGTCTGGGTGCAAGGGTTTTGAAAAAGGGATTGCGAACTATATATCTTTCTACTTCTTCATGTGAGCACACTGTGTACATGTGTACAAACACACACAAAAGCAGATTTTTCACCAAAAATTGAATATGTTAAACAGAAACTGCATTTTACTTAAAATTATCTAATATATCATGGATACCTTTCCATGTAAATAATGTAGTTTACCTTAATGGTGGAATTCTGGTCTAATCAATGCATATATTAAATTCATTTAATCAGTTATTCTCTAATAGATAGATTATCTACACTGAGATTCCATTTCTTAGATTCTTGGTTTAAAGAAAAAAAAATAGCTATTCATTCCAGGGCAAGTTGTTTAACCCTTTTTTGGTTTTTTTGTTTTTTGTTTTTGTTTTTGTCTCTTTATAATATAGTATTTGCTTTATAGGGCTGTTATAAAAATTAAAGATGAAATATAATTATTCATATAGAGAATGTGATCAATACTAAATACTGAACATATATTTACACATTTTATTGTTGTTAAGAGCAAGTGCAATTAAATTTTAAGATACTAATGTGCAGATATATTCTGTACATAAACAATATTTGTTATCCTAAATGTTACCAATTATATGAGAATAGGATTTTATTTCAGACATTTATGATTATGAAAAGTAATTTTAGTGGAATGCTAATTAATTTTATTACAAATTGTCATTTTGTACTCACTAAACCAGGCTTGGTGACTCTTGTTTTAGATTTAAATAGATAATGTTAAAACGTGATCAGCTTTTGGTATAGTATCTTGTAAAAATTAATTTCCAGATATTTTAAGCTTCTCAAACTAACACAGTAAACTCTGAAGTGGAAAGGTGTTATTAAGTATTCCTTACACGTTGTGCTTTTTTAAATGCAGGGGAGACCTTATAGGAAGACAAGCTCGTATCAGGCAGAAAATGAAGAGAAATTTCTACAAAAGAATTGTTACAACATAATGAATATTATCAATTTAGATGCATATGAATGTCTCTGTTTTCACGTATACATTTTTTTCTTATAAGGAAATTGAAGTATAGCTATTTCATTCACAAATTTACAGCCAGCTAGACTAGAGAACTGTCATCCAACTCAGAGTTTAGGCTTCTGGCTTCTACACATTTGGGATCTCATGATTGACATTCATTTATTATATTGAGGTATCCATAGAGTGTGGAAACATGATATAGCATGTATAATTGCTGCTATGAGGTACTGCAACTTAGTTCCTAGACTGCAGGTCACTTTGGAGGAGAATTATTTACATCTTCTGTATCTACATTGATGTTAAACACCAAAAACTATACTGAGACCTTTGTCCAACGCACGCTACAAGGTCTTTCAGATAGGAGGCCAGCAGTTGTGTCAACAGATTCTCTAGCTTGGTCCCGTGAAGTAAAAATATTTTCAATTGTGGATACTTCAGAGCAGCTCAGAATACATATATCCTATGATTCATTATATAGTGCTTGAAAGAGTACAAACTTTGAGTCAAAAGAAACTTGTTCATATTAGTTACTCATACTGGAACCTCCACCCAACCTTTCATAAATTCCACAGTCCTTGGTTCTCCCATGAAAAAAAATAATTGCAATGGACCTATAGAAGTAAGATTAACAGGAAGTACTAGGTCTGGAGGTGTTGTAATACAATGACGAGATCACCCTGTGAAATAGATAAGGAAGCATAGTACACAAAGGAGCAAGTTCTAGGTATGAGTTCTCTGGCATAAACAAGAGCTGAAGAGCCATGTTGCTAGGAATGTACTCTTATCTTAAGTACATTCTAGAGGAATTTGCAGTATGCGTCAGGAAGTTTTGTTTATTGAAGTGCATTTTGTTTTCTGATGTTCCCTTGGCGGTACTATTTCTACAGTTTTAAGTCGTTTGGAATGAAATATAAAAATGCTGCAAATCACCTAACACTAAAATCCACTTAAAAATTGTGAACAGTTTTTCAATCAGGTGCTTTCCAAAGTTGCATCCTGTGAGAGAAGACTGTGTCCTACAGAGAGGGAAAATGATTTGTGTTTCTCCTAAACTATGACCTAATTAAACAGTGCATATATAAAAATTGTTCTCTCATAAAGAGTGAACAGAGTAAAAATTTTAAGTTTATGATTAAAAATGGAGACTTAGTTTTTCTAAGCCAGGAGTCAGTAACATTTTCTGTTAAGGGTTAAATAGTAAATATTTTCGAGTTTGTGGACCACACTGTCTTTGTCACAAACACTCCACTCTGCTATTAAAGAACAAAGGCAGCCATAGACAACTTGTAAATGAATGGGCATGAGTGAGTTCCAATAAAACTTGATTTTCAAACAGATCATGAACCATGATAACAACCACTGTTGTAAGTTATTCCTAACTGTTAACACTGTTTCTTAAAATTTCTTCCATTTGTGTGTGTGGCTAAAAAATTACACCATGTTTTTAACAAGATTAAAATGATTTTTTATTTTAAAACTAGGTATAAAATAATGCAGGCCTATTGTCTCATGAAGTGATTGTCATTAAGTAAGATTCTTTCTTACAATTCTTGGAATCAAAGTCTTCAAGAAAAGAAAGAACTTGAGATGCCTGAATTTGATATTAACTGACAGTCTGATAAAGAATAGAGATATTTCATTTCATTTTGTGCTAATGTTTAATTAAAAATATGTTAATACTAGTAAAGACACTTTGTTTTATTTTAAATTTTGGTATAAATGCCTACCTAAAATAGACTATTTCCATAGAATCATACATTTTAAATGCGGTACTTATTCTTATATTTCAAAGATAAAGTGATAAATATTCTAGTAATCTAATACTCATAAATTTTATTAATAATTAATTTTTCCTCAAATTTGGGAATAACTTTCCTTTGTAATAGTCATTTCCAAGGACAAATCTTCCATTGCTTGTATATTATCTCGCACATTTCCATTTTTCTCCTCAAATTACTACCTTTTTGAAGCCAGAAATCTAAGTACAATGGGTCAGTTATTTTAGACATTTATTATTTTATATTTTTTGGATTATTTTTGAAGCTTATGCAAAATATTGGAAACTTCAAAATTTTTAAAAATAATTTACTAGTTATTGTAACATATATTGATTGATTAGCTTGACTGACTTGTTGATAATTGTAAAATCAAAAATTATCTGTGCTTATCAAGAGTTAAAGGGAAATGTTTAAAACGTGTTGTATTAGTCTATTTCACCCTGAATTTATTTTTTTTCTAATAGGAATTAGATTTAACCTATAAAGGTGATGACTTAAAAGATTGATGCAAAATCAGACAGAAAACTAAACTTGTTGATATTTTATTTTCATTTGCAAAATGTAACATTATCTAAATAATTGACTTTATCTTCTAACGGATTATTTAATATTTTAAAGTGTGGGAATGGTGAAATGTGTTCATCAAAATCATTGAATTCATAAAGTTTTAAATTTTAGTATATTGTGAAAAATAAACAGATGAAATATGTATATCAAAATTGTAGTCTGTTACACATTTAGATTATCTTTTAAATTAGTTATTATTTTTTACTTAGGAATTTTGCATAATGTTCAACTAAAGTAATATGTTAAATTTGTTTTACACTTTTAATGGTAGGTGTTTGGAATTGCCTAGTTTGACAATTTATATGTAAGTAATTATATGGTTTAGCCCCCGGTATGCATTAAAATATTTGATAATAAATAGCCATGACTACCTTTTTATGTTACTGAGCAAAGGAAACATCTTACTATTGGAGTTACACATGAGTATAATGTTCATCATATTAAAACAATTGACCATGAAAGCATAGAAAGGTAGAAGTACAGATTCTTTTAAAGAACCATCTTGGCATTAGGAGTGATAGTAGCTCTATTTTTACTTAATTTAGAACAGTAAATTTAAAAAGTATTTTTCAAGGCAAGTTACATTAATTTCTCATCAGCTTATTTCCAAAAATATTGAGATGGTTTATTATTTTTCTTCATTATCTTAGAGAGGCAGCACAACAGCCACCTGGTGCTGGCAGGTTTTGGCAAATGTCGTTATTTTATAATGAATTGAGTATGTGACAGACAAATCTATGAAAGTCACTTTGCTGCAGTTTCTGTTTTAAAACAAGATGTGGACAGTGATTTCTCTCAGTCTCCTTGGGCAATTGAGAAGCATGATATGATAAACAACAATACAGTAATACTGTATTGTGAAACAAGTTTAACATTTAAAATTCCCAAGTAAAAAAAAAAAACGAATTCTAAATGTGATCTAAATGTATAACAGACTATAATTTTCTTACATATTCCATCTGTTTATTTTTCACAATACACTTAAGAATTCTTCATTATTCTTAAGATAGATGGGAAAACAGTATGGGAGGAAGAAAGCAAAAGAAAGTCTCCAGAGATAAAAAGTGACTTAGAGATAACTAAAAGCAGAAAAGAAAGAACTCCAAACTTACTCTGCCACCACGCTGGAGTAAAAAGAGCAGACTGGGTACTGGATAGAGTTGAGATGAAGAAGAGGCTGACCATCCTGAAGAGAATGTGTGAATTGAGGATGCTGGAGTTAGCAATCCTTAAGCATGTTCTGATTTCATTCCAAAAACATCAACTCATGGCATAACTCTATGTCATTGCCAGGGAGAAAGAACGTCTAGCCTTCAGTGGCACCTTGGTTGACCCTGGGATCCAATATTCAGCAGATATATAAAAAGAATGTGTAGCATTCTCTATTTTTTTATGAGTTTTTATAGATAACAGATAGCCCTCATCTTACTTTTGATTATCTCAGTTTTATTTTTTCTTGCCAAAGATGATTTTCTTTAGGATTCATAAATTACATAATTAAGTTCTGGCTCATAAGTTATTATTAAAGTTATCAATGTCATTCAAAAGAGTTAACATTTGCAAGTGATTTTAATATACAGCCAGATGACTTTGAGAAAAAGCCTAAGTCATCCTCATTGAGCAGTACAGTTAAAATTCTTGCTTATAGGATGTGACAATTCCTGTCCTTCCATTTTTAATTTAAAGGAATGCTGGTTTTTGCTCAATGTGGTAGGAATATCCCAATGTTTTTATTATACCTTTAGTAGCAAGGGACAAATGTCGACAACACAATACTTGTATAAAATGTATTATTTTGAAAACCACTGATAAATACAGTTATTGCCATACTTCATGCACTTTAAAAATTCCACAGCCATAGGGGCTGTCAGATAACTTTATAAGTGGTGACTTAAAATGCTGTTGCCTACTTCAGCAATGTAGAAAGAACTACACCATATATTCTGTTGAAGGCAAAGCTATCAGAAGCAATGTCGGTATGAAAAGGCTTAAAGTGAATTATTCACCTCTTAACACTCCCTTGTGTTCAGTCTACTGCAAACAGAATGTTTGTTATCAATGTGAAAAGCAGTGCCTTCGAATTAAAGAAGAAAGTTCAACTTGTTTTGTTTAGTTTTCAACCCAATGGCGTCAATGTAGGCAACCAACTTGGTGCCCCTAATTCAAAGGAATTTTTCAAAATTCCACTTCCCTGTACCCCTGGATTTGTAAAACATTGAACACCTAAGTTTAACTGAATTTACAATTATATGACTTAACACCATGTCTAGAGCTATTTACTTTTAGACACAACACTGTTTTATTCACCACACATTCTACTCAAATTAGTTTGTAAGAAACTCTTAATGACTTCAAAGAGTCAGAGACATACTTACATTTAAAAAAATTTTTTCTGAATCAATACATCTAGAATTAAAAGCTTCAAGTTTATATTGCACACAATGAAAGATCCTTTCTGTATTTGACATACCCATTTTTACTCTCTAGTGTATTACACATGTATAAAAATAATATTGACACAAATATATAAAACTTATATAAAAATAAATGTAATGTTAGGTAAAATTATTGAGACAAATACTTCCAGAGTTTGATATAAACTGCTGCATGATTTTTTCCTTAGTGTGTAATGTGCTGCCAATCCCATCCAATGTATTTTTAATTTAAAATAATACAGTTTTTATTTTAGACCTTCCATTTGAATCTTTTTTTATATCATATATTTCTCTCCTTTAGGATCAAAATTAACTTGAGGCAAGGGAGGTACCTACTGTACAAATTTTAAGGAGATACTTTCAGTGTCCTGCTTTTGTATGCCTGAGCATATTTTTAATATTTCTGATAGATTTTTAAGGTCCTTAATAGTTAATTGATCATTCCTCTCATCCCTGGATCAACTTTGATTGATTTTTTTTTCTCCCAGGAGTGGGTTATATATTCCTGGTTTATTGCATATCTTGTAATTCCTGATTGAATCTCAGATATTATAAATTTTACATTGTTGAATGCTGGATTATTTGGTACTGTTTATGTACTGAGTAAAATATATGTCTACGAAATAAATGTACCTACTGGGCTGTGTAGTAAACTGTGAACCAAGATCTCTTCTTTGGTAAAGAAATAGAGAAAGGCAGGAGGACATGAATAATTCTAGCAGTTTGTAGTACACTGACTCCTTTCCAATCATTCTGGAAATGCCAGAGCTATTTGGTGTGTCAAAATTGTTTCTTTCATACAACATTTCCTGACTATCTCACGACTCTATAATGGGTAGTATAATGTGTAATATAAACTAATTAGCACCAAGGTTGTTTGTTTGTATGTATGTATGTATGTGTATGTATGTATATATATA
>CAUYQG010044113.1:0-16040 GCA_963574415.1 Tarsius wallacei | reverse complement strand
GGAACTAGAGTCCATAATACTGAGTGACCTCTCACAAAAACAAAAAACTAAGTATCACATGTTCTCACTCATATAGTAGACCTTGATCATCCAACGTATTACCACAAGAAAATGACTGACAGTGGTGGGAAACTGGGGGGGTGTGAGGGGGATGGGATTAATGGTGGTGGGTATCTGTCTGGGGATGGGGAGACACCTCTTATCAACAAGGGTACCTGAGCGAAACATTTTTGTATGCCTAACCCCTAACTGTACCCCACAATAACATAATAAAAAAATAAAAATATATAAAAAAAAAAAAGAAAAAGCAATGAGGAATATTTCTAAACAGTGGTAAATCAGGATCTCCACATTATATTTAATGAAAAGCAAGATGGAGAAAAAGGCATCTAGTATGCTAGCATTTATTCATCAATATACCCATCTACCCAAGATGGGTGTGTATATGTGTACATATTATTATATCAAAATAAAAAGATAATAAAAACTTCAAAATATGAATTACAGTACAGAGTTCCTGAAGGTAATTTGATCTGTGGATATATTTTTTTTGAAAATTTTACATAATTATGATTGAAAAACAATTTATCTATAATAATTGCTAAGAATAAAGATGCAAATGTAACCAATGACTATAACTGTGTATCAAGGTATTGTTTTAAATGATCACATTCCAGGTGGTATAAACATAAGAATAAAAGAAGCGCAAAACAAAAATCTTAAAGTGTTGTCAACAATGATTGTTCCAGTATAATGTTGGTATTGTTATTTTGAGACTGTCATTGTTCTAGTTTGTGATAAAGCAAAAAAGGAATTAGGTTGGTGCCACTGAGAACTGAGATTTTCAGAATGGGAATAACAAGAAACAAACAAGATTAAAAAAGTTAAGTTAAAATTTCAAAAGTCCTGAGTTTAAACTAGATACCAGTGTGGGCTTATGAAGTATTTTATCAAAAACAACTTATTCCCTGTCCCTTTTCACTGAAAAAAAGGTCTAGGAAAAAATGACCAATCAGAGTACTCAGATTGTGGTCTCTAAATATCATCTCTTACTAAAATGAATTAGGAGGACTCTTTGGAGAAATAGCTGGTTTCAGATCTAGGAAAATTCAAAATGTGCCTAAAGAATTACCAGAAGAAAAAGGAAGCAATCAATGAGTTTTGGATCTCTGTCAAAGGACTCAGAAGTCAATTTATTTAGGCTCCGCTGACAAAAGTTGGGTGAATTTAAATAGGAATATAACAATAATAGAAATTGATTAAAACACTTCAAAAATATTTAAAGCCATGAGTTCATAATTATACTTTAAAAATTAAAAAGCTCATTAAGCATACTTGAAGGATGCTAGGAAATCAACATAGCATTTTTGGAAAGCTGAAATATAAAGATAAATAACAAAGAATTTGTCTGGCCTTTACTATAAGACTGTAGCTCAAGATACCAAAGTAGTTTATATGGGGAAATTTATCTTTACAGGAGCAATTCAGGTAATTGGGCTGTTCAGAGGAACATGTTGAGCATGTTGAACAATACCATGGAACACAATTTGCAAAACTCAGACTGTGCAAAATCTATGGAGCAAATGACCCAGTTTCTTCAAAGAGCGAATTACAAGGGGGAAAAAAGGTACAAAGTGTTGGAACTTGCCATGGTGGCAGATGGATGGTTTCTGAGTTTTCTGGTTTTACTATGTGCATTGCCGCAGTATACACATGCATTTCTTTGCCACCCTGGATTTGGGAATAAATACTGAAGATTTTTGATCCAAACTATAGAACATATTGGGAGATGGCACTTCCTTAGTTGTGACCTGATGTAATTATAATTTTTACGTAGACTGGCATCTGGTTCATGGATACTTTGGGAGTTCTGGCAACCAGTTTTCAGATGGTCAGCATATCAAGATTGAATAGTGTGACTTAGGGTATTTCAAAACAAAATGGTAGTAGTAATCATAGAATAAAGGTTTTCTCTCCTCTCTCTCTGTCTCCCCCTCCTTTCCTTCTTTTTTCCTTCCTTCCTCTTTCCTTCTTTTCTTCTTTCTTTCCTCCCTCCCTCCTCCCCCACCTTTCTTTCTTTCTCTCCTGTCTTTTTTTAAGCTGGCTTCCTTGCTAGATTATTTTGTTGAATAGCTAATGTTACTTTAGAACAATAAAATATTTATTAACTAATGCACAAAAATAGACATTACTGTTTAGGTATATTGCATGCAACCTGCTATTTATCTTTTAAATTATTCTTAGTTTTCAAGTACACAAATAGAACATTTTAATAGAAACTTTAGAATCCATGACCATATCAGAGCCTGCACTCTCAAGTTATAGCTGGAAAGAGAGAGGCAGCACACAGTCCAGTTCCTGTGGGGGGGTCTGGATTCATCTTACTGTTGTCTTACACTTGTTACAGCCTCTTGTGTAATCTAAAAGTTATTAATGGGGATGATATTGGAAAACTGATATCTAGAATGGTCAATTGGTAAGACATTGTGGCTCACGCCTATAATCCCAGCATTTTGGGAGGCTGAAGCAGAAGGATTGTTTGAGCCTGTTGGAGACCAGCCTGAGCAACATAGCTAGACCTCATCTCTACAAAGTATCAAAAAATTAGCCTGGCATGGTGGCGTGCACCTGACATCCCAGCTTCTTTGGAAGCTGAGACTGGAGGATTGTTTGAGCCTAAGAAGTTGAAACTGTGTGAACTTTGATCATGGCACTGCACTCCAGTCAATCTGGGTGATAGAGTGAGACTCCAACTTAAAAAAAAAAAAAGATTAATTACTGTTAGATAATTAAAGAGGTAAGACAATGACAATTCTGTATATTTTTTTTTTTTTGAGTTGGAGTCTCACTCTGTTACCCAGACTGGAGTGCAGTGGCCACTCCCGGCCACTGCAGCCTCGACCTACTGGGCTCCGGCTATCCTTCCGCCTCAGCCTTCCAAGTAACTGGAACTACAGGCGTGCACTACCACACCTGGCTAATTTTTGATTTATTGTAGAGATGAGGTAGCCAAGTTGCCCAGGCGGATCTCGAACCCGCAGGCTCAGGCAATCCACTCACCTCAGCCTCCCAAAGCGCGGGATTACAGGCTGAGCCACCGAACCCGGCTAATTCTGTATTTTTATATTCCAAAAACTGGAAACAATTGAGTAAGATAAAAGATTTTTAAAAAATCTCTTTTTAAAAATGAGTTGCAGTGATAGAACAGTTTGTGCATATCCTTCACCCCGTTTTGGCCATTGCTAACATCTAACATTACTCTGATGTATCTGTCAAAATGAACAAACTGAGATCTGTATAAAATTATTAGCGAAATTCTAGATTTTGTATGGTCTTCACCAGTTCTTATATCAATGCCCTCTCCTAATGTGTTCTTTTTCTTTTACAACACCAATTTGTACATTACATTTAGTCGTCATAGCTCTCCAGTCACCTTAGGTCCGTGAAGTTTCTCAATATCTGCTGCTTTTCATAACCTTGACAGTCTTGAGGCATACTGACCAGGTATTCTGTGGAATATCTCATATCTGGGACTGTCTGCTGTTTTTCTTATAATTAGATTACAGTTATGAGTGTTTGTAAAGAAATTAACGTTATTCAACTGCCCTTTTTGTCACATGATACGGGAGAAAATGAGTATCCATGTGACATTATTGATGACGTTAACCTTCATTAGTTGGTTTCCACAGTATTTTTCAGGTTTCCGTAGGATAAAGTTACTATTTTTTCCCCTATTCTCTAATCTACTCTTTGGAAATAAGTTATTAAGTCTAGTCCATCCTCAAGGTAGTAGGAAGTAGGCATTAAGCTTCACCCAGCAGATTTCTTTCTCCCCAAATATATCCCTTCACTTAATTTAATCACTGTACAATTATTGCTGAGTAAATTTCAGTAAGTGCACAGTCAGTCACAGTTCATGCTACATTATCTTCTCAATTCTTTCCCTATAATAAAACACAGAGAATGTGTTCATCCTTGATTGTTATTCCTTTTCTCTCTTTTTAACTTGGAGCTCTGTACTGCATTGACAAATCTTCATCTACATGTGCACCAGTATGCTAGTACCCTTTATCATTCTACAAACATCATGTTTATTTGCAAATAATTGTCTCATTCTTCTAACTGCAGAGTGCAAAAAGTCTTAGATTTTTCTGTAAACCTGGTGAGAAGTCATCTTTTAGTGCCATTTAATCAAAAACTTTAAAATTAGCAAGCTTGAAAAGCCTACAGCCTCCACAGTAAACTTTTTAATAAAACTCTATTGATGTTGTTGGTGGGAGCGTCAGCTAGTACAGTCTCTGTGGAAAACAGTGTGGTGATTTCTAAAACATCTAAAAATCGACCCTTCATATGACCCTGCAATCCCCCTGTTGGGAGTATACCTGGAGGAACTCAAATCACTCAATGAAAAAGATACCTGCACACAAATGTTTATTGCAGCTTGTTCACCATAGAAAGAACATGGAACCAACCGTGCTGCCTATTGAAAGAGGACTGGATTAAAAAAATGTAGTACATATACACGATGGAATATTTTGCAGTCATCAAAAAGGACAAAATCATGAACTTCACAGCAACCTGGATGGACTTAGAGTCTATAATAGTGAGTGATCTATCCCAGAAATGAAGAACTGAGTATCAAGTGTTCTCACTCATAAGCGAAACTTGAGCAATTATAGTAATGCTATATGAAAGGAATTGGCATTAGTATGAAACTGCTTGGGGGTTGGGTTGGGAGGAGGGATTGGCAGTAGTGGGAATCTGAAGGGGGAGGGAAGTCACACCTCATCAACAAGGGTCCCTGCATAATGAACATTTGTATACTGTGCCCTGAATTGTATCCCACATCTTTAAAACTAAAAAATTGAAAGTTAAATTTAAAAATAATAAATATAATACAAAAAAAGAAAAGTACTCCTGCTATCACACCTTCTATATAATACAGTAATGCAGACCACAGTCAATGAATTAAGAAAAGCAAATGAGACAAAGGAGTTGAATGTGTCATTATTTGCAGACAATTTTAATCTTCATAGAAAAATCCAAATAATCAATGTGTGGACTATTATACTAACAGAACAACTCAGGAAATTCATTGATTTCAGGGCCAACATTTAAAGGCATGTTGATTTTCTTTTATATTTATATATTTTCTTTTATATCAACCAACTTTAAGTATAATAGAAAAAATTATTAGTCACAGAATTAATAGAACATAAAAAGTGCTAACAAAAATGTGAAATTTTATGAAATAAAATTTAAAACTTTGTTAAAGACTTTTACAAACACCTGAATAAAAGCAGAAATTTAAAATGTTTATTTATAAGATGATTCATCAGTACAAAGTCATTAGTTCTTTACAATGTCAATAATAATTTAATGCAATTACAATCAAAATATGATTTGTATTGCTTTATTTTTAAGTGGGTGAGTATTGGCTGATTCTACATAAGAAAGATAATGATACACAAAAATTAAAAGAATTTTTTTAAAGAAGGTCAAAATAGAAGAATTTAATTGTATCAGATACTAAGAGGCATTACAGAGTTACGGTGACTATAACAGTAGAGAATTTAGACAGAATTAGACAAATGGAACAGCGAAACATAACAGAGAATCAAGAGACAGTCTTGATAGGTATTGCTACATAAATCAGTCGTTAAACATGTTATCTGATAACCTGGCTAACCATATGGAAAATAAAATACCAGTTTCATATTACATTGCTTACAAAAGTGAAGTCTAGTTATGTTAAGCAACTAATAATAAATAGGAAACTCATGCTAATATTAACCAAAAAAGAATATATTAACAATTTTATTTAATTATACTAAAATCTTCATATCAAAAAATAAAAATTAAAATGTCATAGCCAAAGAACAGATTGAATGAAGTTATTCTTAATGTTTGTAAAAGATAAGGTGATTGTACTAAAAAGATATAGATATTGTAGACAAACTTAACAAGATAATGTAAAGAAACCAACTTAAAAAAAAGTCGGCCATGTGTGGTGGCTCACACCTGTTTTCCCAACACTTTGGGAGGCTGAGGTGAGAGGATTGCTTTAGCCTAGTAGTTCAAGACCAGCTTAGGCAACACAACAAGACCACGTCTCTACAAATAATAATAATAATAAAACTTAGCCAGGCATGGTGGTAGGTGTTTGCAATCCCAGCTGCTTGGGAAGTTGAGGCAGAAGAATCGCCTTAACCCAGGAGGTTGAGGCTGTGGTGAGCCATGATCCAGCATGGGCAACAGAGTGAGATCCAAAATAATGATGATAATAATAGTAATAATAATAATAATAATAGCAAGTGACAGGGTGCAGTGGCTCACACCTGTGATCCCAACAGTTTAAGAGGGCGAGTTGGAAGAGCGCTTGAGCACAGGAGTTTGAAACCAGCCTGGACACCATGGTGAGACCTCCATTTCTGCAAAAAAAAAAAAAAGAAAGAAAAGAAAAAAGGGTTTAGTGGTGCATACATGTAATTCTAGCTATTTGGTAGGCTAAGACAGGAGGATCACTTACACCCAGAAATTTGAGATTTAGTGAGTTATGATTATACCACTGCACCCCAATCTGGGTGACAGAGTGAGACTTTGTCTCAAAAAATAGTAAAGAAATGAATAATATTTCTTAGAATTAGAGTATACTTTAGAGAGTGACATAACAGTATTTACTAAAACTAAACATATTTTTATGACTCAACATTTATATATTTTATAATGAATTCCAATTATATATTATAGCTGCATTTTTCTATTCCTTTATATCAAAAGACCTGTACAAGAGTTTTTGTTGCCACATTATTTGTAAAATTAAAATGTTGGAAGTATTTAAATGCCCATAGCTGTAAGAATAATAAAGTATACTATTTTTATAACATGCCGAATTATAAGTTGTAAAAGTGAGGAAACAGATTTATGTTGATTTATATTTAAAGTCACACATACAGTTCTTTAGCATCTTCATGAAAACTTACATTTTAAAATTAAGAAATTGTCTTTGAATGACATGGAAGTTAAGATAAAGAAAACAGTGAATGCATCAAAGATTTGAGGATCTAGGAACAAACACCAATTGTTTTGTCTAGAATAATTTCACTGAGGACTAGGTTTTATCAAAATAATTCAGTTTGGTGCTCTGAGGTTCAGTCCATTAAACAAATAAAGCATGAATTGCATATTTGTTTCCAGTGGCATGAACAATGCTTTTACAATATATTGAATTCTTGGCTCCATTTTCTCAAATGAATGGTGATGAAAATGCTGAGTATGTTGCAGCATGACACAAGTACTCTCATAGTTTGTACGTCTATAAGAATTCAGGTGTGCCTATCAAAGCTCTTTCCTAGTGCTGAGTTCATAGCTACGGGTGGTTCCTTGGATGATCCTTGGAAAGGCGGTGTAATGTAGTTTGTAAGGACATGGACCTTTTGGCTGGCCTGCTCCTGGATTCAAATCTTAGCTCTTCCACCTACTTGCCATGTCACCATGAGCTAGAGTCTTCATATACCTGTGCCTCCATTTTCTCAACTGAAAACAGAAATATGTAAGTATCTATCTTGTGTGATGACTACAAGGGAGTCAATACAAAGGGCTTAGAAGAGAGCCTGGCACATAGTGAACACCATATATATGGTTAATATTATTATGTTTCATGTATATTTTCTAATAAAAAAGGGCTCAAGAAGGTTTGCAATTTGACCATAAGCCTGAGCATCTTTAGGACGGAGATTGTATTATTTCCAGTAGGTCATGGGCTGCTTGGCAAGTAGTAGATGTTAAATAGATATTGAATAATTTAGTAGAGCAGAGTCAGACAGTTGTAATAGTTGCAGATAACAGGCCTTGAGTAAACTGAAGAATGAGCACATCTCATGGATTGCACTAGAATAGAAGATGCAAGATTTAAATATCTATGTAGCCCTTCTCGCCTAAAGTATTAGGAACTCCAGTATTGAGGGATCCAGTATCGAAACAAAGACAAGGAAGACTTTGCAGTCACAGGCCAGAGTGCTTACTGTTAGGAACACCTTAGGTGTTCACTTTATTTCTCTCCTTAGCCGTAAGGATGAGAATCAAAGCTCCACTGCAGGGAGGTTGTGAGAATTCATGTTACAGTTTCTAGCAGGATGGGATCTCAATCATTTCAGTTTTCTTTTATGGTATTAACTGATCTCAACCGTGAAACACATTTAGCTACAAATTAACCCACAAAGTGGTATTCAAAGAATCACTTTTCTAAAAGGAACGCACTTTTCTAAAACTTTGTTATACAGGTATTATTTCTAACTGAAATATTTGTTTTAATAAATTCTATTACTCATCTAATCACTGCTTTGTATCTGCCTGCAATCATACATTCCTATTAGAAAGGAAAGGGAAACACATGACTGGTTTTCCAAAAAAGAGTATTTCTTTGTCCTAGATCAGTGTGTTTCTCCAAGCAACTACAGTACCCATTAGAATGACTTGGGGGACTTCTTTAAAATATAGATACCTGTCTTCATTTAAATAAACAAATCTCTCAAATTGATTGTTTTGATATACACCAACATATGAGAATTGTTACCCATGATAAGAAAAAGACCAATGAGATCATGATAATCTCATAACTCTGGTAAAATTAATTTGGAGACAGTAGCAAACGTAGTTAAATCATCTAAGACTTATCTCTCACACCCTCATTTTCTTCTCTCTCTCTCTCTTTCTCTCTCCTTACTCCCTCTCTCTGTCTCTCCTTTTCTCTCTCTGTCCCTCTTTCCCTCTCCCTCCCTCCTACCTCTTACAGTAATGTTATTCTAAATTTTCTCTTTTGGCAACCCTGGCTTACCAACTTGCATAGCATACCTCCCACTGCCATCCTATTATCCTAAGTTTTACGTTTTACTCTGATTATGTTTTCCTGTGCTTTTTATTGTTTATCTTCTTATGGCTCTACTTGTTGGTTCCTATTCTTAACGCTCCCATTGGAAAAACTTGACTCTTTTGTTTCTAAATGACTTGGCTTGATATTTTTGACCTTGAGTCTGAACAATTTCACCATAGTTTACCAACACACACACACACACACACACACATGGACAAATGATTGCTACTAGCCTTTGTGAAACCAGGGCATGGAATTCCACTTATGTAGTTTATGGCATAATGTAAGTAAATATACATACAGAATAATGTAAATGTTGAAATTGAAGTGGATCAACTAAAGTCTCAAGAAGACCACAGCTAGAATGTGGTTCTGGGTTTATGGTGTGTCTAGGAACCTTGGCAGTAAGATTTGGGTAATGGATATAGTATGACTCAAAACTGTCAACAGGATTACTACATTCTGTTATCTTGGCAAGCAACCTTCTCCTCAGCTTACCCAAGATTTTAGGCTCTCTCGTGCCTTGTACATGGCTTTGACTTGCCCGGATCCTGATTTTCCTTACAGCATTTTCCCAGCTTTTGTCTCTCTACCTACTGCCAAAACCTCCTTAACTTCTTTTAGCTCAAAGTTAGGTGTGTGATCGCACAGATAAGTTCTCTGAGAGATGAAATCTCCCTTTTTAGTAGTAGCCTGGAAAAAACAGTTTACCTTACAAAGAAGAAGAAGAAAAAAAAATCAGTTTACCTTACAAAAAGATGTAAACTAGGCAATAATTATGAACAGCACATCTATATAGACATTGGCTTCTTTTCCGACAAATGTCAAGATTTTGGGATGTAAATGTGGAAAGTTCTTCCATATTACCTATAAAATATCAAAGAAAGTGGGTGAGTCCAAATGCAAGAGTTATTTTCAAAGATTTTGAGGATACCCATATCTGGAGGAAGTGGGCAGAATGTTGCATTGCATGTGGTGTGTTTTGGGGACCACAGGAATGCCTTCTATAGAAATTTTTCTTGGTTCTTCTTCTATCAGACTGTTATTTTCTCATACCCTTGGTGTATGGAATTTATCTCCAATAGTATGCCTGTCAAAATGGCAGTAAAATCTTTCTGATAGAAGATGCTGAGTGCTCTTTCCTCTTTGCGAACATACTTTTCAGGACTTTCCTAGATAATGTTTAGTACATGGCATATTGTTTACTAATAGCTTTCTGGTCCAAGAATTGCTGAGGATACAGATTTCAATTTGTTCATCTGTGTGTTCTCAGGATTTTAGTGTAGTATCTGGCCTATAAAATTCACATAACATGTGTATTGAATTTAATGCAATGAAGGACTAACTAAAATAATTTCCAGTCCCTTATTGATGTTTTGAACAAGAATTTGGTTTAGATTAGCTAGCCTAATACCCACGGAGAATGAGACAGGGGGTACATTTTTGACGGATTTAAGGTATGCAGGGAAGAGCTCAGATTTAGGGAAGGTATTTGTTTCTATTCAGGGTCTTTAAACTCTTTGGCATGACAGAAGAGTATGCAGAACATGAGGGGGGTTAAGTGCGGTCAAAGATGGAAGAAGAAACATACTTCAATACTATTCAAATACTACTTAAAAATTATGTAGTCTTGGTTTTACTAGAAGTTTGCAAGGTCAGAGCTAAAAAAACTGAAATATTTTCTTCTAATTAAACCTACTTTTCTATTTCAAAAAATATGTGCTAAGAGTCTACTCCAAAGAGAATAATCAGTATTGATAATTCCAGAGAATCGGGCCATAGCAAAGTTAAAATAGAGCACAGAAAAACAAAACAAAACAACAAAACAGAAATTAAAGACAGAATTGCTTCTGAATAATTGCCTTAAGTACAGCATAAAATTTGCTTTAGTATTCTTTTGACTTATTTTGGTCTTTTTTTTTTTTTTTTTAGTTTGTTTAGAGAAGGAGATAGCATTCACTACAAACACCTCTCTCTTTCACCACCCCACCTTTCTCAAGGGATTATTGGCATGTTAAATAATTATTTCAACAAATGTTGTGTAAGGCATTCAATTACCTTTCCTGTGTCAGTTGTTGAAAGTGTTGTCACCGTGAATAATCTCTAATTATTTAGCAATGTGTATACTTGAATAACATATCATTAACAAGATTTACTAATTAAAGCGCTGGTGAGAGAGGACTCTTCTTAAACTTGCGTGGGCTAAAATATAAAAAGAAAGAATCCCATTTCTGTGAAATAAAAAAAGCACTAAGTTCTGTTTTCTTTATTTAAATACGGCAATGTCATCTCAGTGTCATAAATATGTCCCTTTGATTACGATTCATTTATTTTCTACAAAAATGAATCTCAGGCAAGAAAATGCGTGTGCTTTTGAAGTTCTTTAGAAAAACCCTTTTTTTTTGGTGAGTGAAAAAATAAAAAATATTGAGTCACCAATTACATTTTTAACATGGGAGAGATAGCGCTGGGCTGCCACCCCCAATGCCACCACCGTGCCAGCCACTCGGGTCTCAACAAGGCCAGGTGAGCTCCAGCATGGGAGGCAAGCCTATTTGGGAGCAGACAGGATCCAGCTTCATTCGACATTACGCGCCAGTTATCCAATAACGATGGAACCCAACTAGGCGCAATTTACATGGACGCGTCATGCCTTTCGTGCGAGGGACAGCAGTTCCAGGGGATACTGCTATTGTAGAGAATTTGTTGAGCCTTCCGTTCCAGAAAATACAAGTCACAGCATCCTGGCCCAGGACCATCCACCCACGCCAGAGAGCGGCATCATCAGCATGATTGTGGACCAGCTTAAGGCCGATGAAGAGCCCATCATGGGGTTCCACCAGACGTTTCTGTTCAAGACCATCAAGATGCTTGGGTTTGCACCAATGATAAGTTCAGGCTTGCCCTTCACAACTTGGGCTGACCTCCTCCCAGCACTCATGCTGTTTCCTTCTCTCTTCTCTTCCCAATGCTATTCACTCTCCTTCAAATGCTCCAAATATCATACCCAAGCGAGCAGGACTGGTGGGAGTGTGCATAGGGTCCTGTGGCCACCAATGTGTCGTGCATGATACTTGAATGCTTCGGATAGAAGTTTGTGTTGTACCAGCGTATGCCTTGGAAAGACTTAAGTAATGAAAAAGGCTATCTTTTTTTTTTTTTAATCTACTGACAAGTTGCTCTAGTAACCCAAAGAAGTGAAGGAGAAAGCCGTTGGCTCACCGCCCAGATTGATTTGTTCAGATATTTCAGTGCTTCATGTTAAAATAAAACCACGAAAGTTTTCTTAAAAAAAAAAATAAAGGGCTCAAATCATGCATGATACTCTGTTGGAAAGAATCTGATATTGGATATCAAAAAATATTTTCCACAGGTAATATTTTCACATTTTTATTGTAAAAAAATGAATATACATTGCAGAAAAAAGGTTAAAAATATATAATATGGAATAACCTCTTACAGCCTTCAGACACAATCCATCTCTGGCAGTATCATAAAGTGCTTAGAGAAATGTAAATTAGGATTAACTTTTTGTGAGATAATTTATCTTTTATCTTTCAAGGGATTATATATTTTGACCCAGTTGTAAGCATGACTCTCCTTTATGTAAAAAGGAATCAAAAGAATATTTAAATTCTTTCCCTGGTAAGTTCAGAGTAGGTAGAAAATGTCAAGGGATCAATAACTCATCATGGTAAAATACATAGTCCTTTTGTCACTACCAGTCTTTCTAAGAATGTTTAATATTTCCTGCTTATGGTTCCACTCAGTTCTAACAATATGCTTCCTATCTTCATTACTTCATTGAGATTTCTCACCAAATAACTCTTAGCTAAAGACCCACTTCTTTCCTATTTGGCCTTAACATTTTTGTAATTTGGGGACTTAAGAGCTTTCTTTCCTTTTGGAAAATACCTTCTTTGCCAGCCTCCAGGATTAACATATAGCATTGTTCTAGCTCCCTGAAGTCAGCTCAAGTAAATATCCATCCTTTCTTCTTCCCTCCCTCCGTCCCTCCTTCCATCTCTTTCTTTCTAAGTCTTTTTCTCCCAGGCTTTAGGTGCATTATCTCATTTAATTCTTATAATACTCTGTAGGGAGTTATTGAGCTCAATTTTTGTTTCTGTAACATAATAACACTGCTACAAACTCTGCTTGGATTTCCACCTCTTAAAAGTTGGTTTTTAATGCTTTTTTCCCCCCTCTTAAGCAACACATATGTAACTTAGTATCAGCAAATTCTCTGAGGAAATAAAGTGGTAGATATAGGACTCATCATTGTATTACTTTTTATTAGGGAGGTTAGTCCAAATTCTTACAGCCTTCATGCATGCAAAGCTATCAGAATGATACATTTTATTTAGTTGTATAGCAGTTCTGAGTAGGGGATTTGGTCTGATTCAGCTGATCCATAAAGGCCAGAAGGGAAAGTTCTCAGCTGTGCTGCTCAAATGACTCACAGCACAACTCTACATTACTGGTTCAGATAAGATTGGAAGCTTGTACAAGAATATATACCAACACTGCTTCCTTCATCGAGAAAGTCTTATATATCCCCCACTCTCCAAATGTTAGCTGAACCAAACAATTAATTTGCATTCTCTTTTTTAAACATAGTTTTATTTTAAAATTGTGGGGTACAGTTAAGGGTTGGGTATACAAATATGTATCATATTCTTAACGTGCCCTAGTTAATTTACATTCTGGCATAAGCTCCTTATCTCATTACAAATTGCAAAGAAATAGTTCATTGACCAACTATCTAAGGACTTCCCTAGTTACAAGACCAGAAAACAAAAAATAAGTTAGCCCGATATAAACTTAACTCTTTGCTCATAACTCACAGCCTGCTTCATTGAGGATTCCCTTTTATAGAATGCCTATCTTGGACAGATTTCTCAGTTCAGCAGAGCTCTCACTACCTGTATTTTCTTCTGAGAATTTTGGCATTTTTTAACATTACTTTAGTCTAAAATGTAATGTAATGCAAGAAGCCCTCCTTCTTTTGTCATAGACTAATTCTCATTTCTTCACTCTAAGCCTCGTCCCAAAATGTTGGTGTTACACAGGACTGTCACTGTGCAGCTTGTGAAATTCCCATGATTCTAATTGTCCGTATTCTGATGACACCACCCCAACTGTTCTCTCTCTTGAGTTTCTTATCCATATTGTCTACTAGTGTGACTCTTGCAGGCATCACACTTATCATGCATATAAACTGAATTTTTTATTCACTTCCTAGATCCCCCAAACCTATTTTTTCCCCTCCGAGAATAGCAATGCTCTTTTTGTTAACAAAGTTAGAACAGGGTAACAGGCACATTCATAGCTCCAATTTCTCTATGTCTGCAATATCAAATGTACTCCCATTCCTACTGATCTGCCTCCTAAATACCTCTTTTTTCATTCTGCCACTTTTGATCCCAGTTGTTCCTAGAATGATTCAAGCCACAGTCTCTTGCCTATATTGTAAATATAGCCTCAAAATTGATATTCCTAAATATACGGTTACATTTCTTCCCATCAACATAAAAGAGTAATGCTGCAAGAGTAATGTTTTAAGTATTCCAATATTATGTCACTAAATTGCTTAAAATTATTCAGTGCATTTCCATTGTTTGAGGATGAAATCCAGTTACCTTCATGCTTCTTCCATGGGATACCATGGCCTGTGTTTACCTCTAAATCTCCTTACTTTCCTCTCTCCTCACTGTTTTTTTCACACTGATTCTAAATGTGTTAGATACCTAAACAGTATTGCATCTAGGCCTTCCACCTATTTTTCTCTTTTCTAAGGTTTTCTCAAAATAAGCGTTCTATTTATAACATCTGACTCCAGCTTCCTCTCCAGATTAACAATGCTCTCTTTAGCCATATCTTGAACACTACCTCCAATATGAGCCATGCATTTCCAGTACTGCGGCATCCTGAATTTTATTTCCTGATTTTCTAAGCATACCATGGCATGCACTTGGAATAAGGAGTTAACACATTTTAATTCGTTAATAAAAATATTATAATGTTGTAATCTTAACTCATGTATTCATAGAATGTTAGAAAAGCTGGAGGTCTGACAAGAGGGGATTAGAGGCTTGGCAAGCCTTAAATCTTACCACTGCTGGCCAAAAATAACCTGATCTTACTTCTTTTCATTACTTTGGATTTCCTGGTGCTATTAACTACATGCAATTTGTTATAAAAGAAATTCTCCATTATAAGCATATTATGGAAACAAAGAATGTAAACTCCCTACATTATTTTTAATAGCTTCATTGTGATAAGATTCATATACCATATAATTCACTGTTTAAATATGTAGTTCAGTGCTTTTAAATATTTATATATATATTTCCAGAGTGATGCAACTATCACAGCTATCTAGTTTTAGAATATTATTATTCTCACTAAAAGATATCCATACCCATTAACAGTCGATCTCTATTGTACCTCCAACCCACTCCATCAACTCTTGACCCAATATTGGATTCCTGACATCCAGAACCATTATAGAATAAATTTGTGTCATTTTGAGTTACCAAGTTTGAGATGATCTTTTGGAGTAGACACAGGAAACTAATATAAAAACAAATACCTCAAGAGATAACTACAGATTAATAACACATTATTATTATTATTTTTTAATTTAATCAATATTTTAAATTTTGATTATTGGTTATTTTGATATTGTGGGGTACAGTTAAGTGTTAGGTATACAAATATGCTTCGTTCAGGCATCCTTGTTGATAAAGGATGTCTCCCCGTCCCCAGACAGATATTGACTACCATTAATCCCACCTCCCTGTCCCTCCCCCCGCCATAGTTTCCCACCACTGTCAGTCATTTTCTTGTGGTATTACGTTCACTTATGAATATAGACATAAAAATCCTCAACAAAAATACTAGCAAGCCAAATTCAGTAACATTTTAAAAGGCTGGTATACCATAACTAAGTGGGTTCATCTCCAAGATTATTTCCCCAAATAGTATTTAAATATAAAAGAGATGTAAAATTTGATGACCTCATAAGTAAACACTCCTGGTAATTAAAACTTGAATCATTAAACATTCAGACTCCATAGGAAAATATGAGTCAAAGTGGCAGAATGAAAAAAGAGGTATTTAGGAGGCAGATCAGTAGGAATGGGAGTACATTTGATATTGCAGACAT
>CAUYQG010044106.1:0-23676 GCA_963574415.1 Tarsius wallacei | reverse complement strand
GCCCGGCTAGTTTTTTGATTTATTGTAGAGATGAGGTCTCGCTTGCCCAGGCGGGTCTCGAACCCGCGGGCTCAGGCAATCCACTCACCTCAGCCTCCCAAAGGCGCGGGATTACAGGCTGAGCCACCGAGCCCGGCTGGTTTATTGTTAGTGTATAGAAATAAAACTGATTTTTGAGTTTTGCTTTTGTATCTTGCAACTTTGCTGAATTTATTTATGGGTTCTAACAACTTTTTAAATAGAATTTTTAGAGTTTTCTATGTATAAGATCATGTCATCTGTGAACAATGATAATTTTATGCCTTCCTTTTAAATTTGGATACCTTTTATTTCTTTTTCTTGCCTCGTTGCTCTGGCTAAGACTTCCACTGCATGTTTAGTAGAAGTGGCAAAAACGGGCATCCTTGTCTCTTCCTGATCTTAGAGGAAAAGCTTTTGGTCTTTCACCATTGGGTGTGTTGGCTGGGGCTTTTTGATATATTGATATACCTTTATTATGTTGAAGTAGCTTCCCTCCATTATTTTTGCATGTTTTATCTCACAAGTTCCTGTAAATGGACACTGGACTACAGGTAGAATAATTAACCAGCTGTGTATTAGATGGTTCATTATAGGCTAATCACTTACATCTCTACATTTAAGTTTCCTTATTGTAAAGATACCGTAGTTGAGTTGGATTCGGGAATCTCAAACTTTAGTGTACTTTGGAACCACCTGGGGAAGTGGTTGAAGAGATTTTGAGTTTTGGGTCTGAAGTGGTCCCATGCTCTGCATTTTTATGATTTTATGATGTGGGTGTGTTTGTTCTCTAGAATCCTTTTGGGCCCTAAAACATTGTGAAATACCCTCCCATAGGAGGTGGTTGGGTGTCATTGGAGGAGCTGAGCCATAGGAATGGGTCATCATGTTGGGATTGTTGGCTGTGCCCATTATGACTGTATTTGTGGAGCACCGTCTCCCATGTTGGGAAGAGTCAGAATGATGATGTGTGGGTATTTGTCGTCTGACAATGAAAAGAGCAGCTGGCTTCAGGAGTGGCTGGCATGCAGTGATTCAGGGAGAAAAAGGGGTTTTGAAAAATGGAAGAAGAGGAGGGGTCCAGAGACAGTGTTCAGCAGAGGCTGCTGGTGGGATCATGTCACCCCCAGTTGGCCTGGGAGACATCCTTGGCAAGACTGTTTCTGGTGTAGGAATTCCAGGGGGCAGAGTTGGGAAGTCATGGTGAAGGGATGCTGTATTAGGTGGAAAGCTGAAGCCAATTTGCACAAATACGTGCACATACCCTGCGAGATCAGTGCTTGGATGTTGATAAGTGGCTTCTCTGATGTATTTACTTACATAGTCTAAGAAGTCAGTGTTCATAAGGATGGAAAATTAAACATAAAAGCTTCTCTCCCAGCATGCCCCAAAGGCCATTAAACTTCTGTTTTTAGTCCTTATAACATTAAATAATTTATCTCTCTGCCCTATTTCTAGATCCATCAACCTAAGATAGCCTCTTTTGTCTGTCTGCCTGGAAAGGTAAATGGTATGTCACACTGTCATGAGCTCCCTCCTCTCCCTGACCTTCTGTTTTTTATTTCTTTCGCGTTTGGAGTTTTCTGTGGTTTTAGCAGTCATTTTACCATTAAAATGGACGTGGAGGGGCAGGATGCAAGTTAGAATTCTGAGTTGACTTGCTGTCTTCTGTCTTTGGGAGGAAGGCAAGCTTGGAGCCTTGGGATGAAGAGCTGGAACACAAGGACCCCTGTGGTCATTTGCCCTGTGCTCCTACATGGAGGACAGAGCCTCTGAGAGTTGGTGGCAAGGGATGGAGAGACAGTTCATGGAGGGAAAAGCTGCACATTTCCTGCCCTTTTGTTTTTTAAAGGTAAGAAGGGGCCAGAGGTTGAAGGGCCTATAAGGATTTTGACCTGGTCACATCAGGATGCCCCTGATGGACTTTAACAAGGAGATACTATCCCTGCTTGATATTTTAAAAAGATTCTTCTGGCAGCTCTGGGGAAGTTAGATGGAAGGGGGACAAGATGGCTGCAGGGAGACCAGGTGGGAGGGGCTGGCAGTTGTCCAGGCAGAGGTGGGGGGCCCTGTGCTAGGCTGGGAGCAGGGGAATTTCAGGGAGCCAGGGTGATTTGGGCATATTTTAGAGGTGGAGCCTCCACGTTGCTGACAGTCTGGGGGTAGGTAGGTGGACTAGTGTTGTGGTAGACAGAAGAATGATCCCCCAAAGATGTCCCTATCCTAATCCCTAGCACCTGTGAGCCTGTGACCTTATGTGGCAAAGGATACCTTGCAGGTGTAAGTTGAGGGTCTTGAAGTGGGAGACAACCTGGGTTATCAGGGTGGACCCAAGGTTACCCTATGGACCCTTAAAGAGTTAGAGTGAGAGGGATAGAAGGGTTGCTTGAAGTAAAGGTCTGAAGGATGCAAGAAGAGACTCACAAGCTGAGGAACATGGGCAGTCATTGGACACTGGGCAATATTGGGTGACAGGCTCTTTCCTGGAGCCTCCAGATAGAACTAGCCCTGCCAGCACCTTTGCTGTAAAATCTTTACTGTGGGTTTAGACATTTGACCTCCAGATGATTGAGGTAATAACTTGTGTTATTTTAAGGCCAAGAATTCAGGGATATTTGTTAGGGCAGCAGGAAATAATTCCAGGCGTCAAGAGTGGCTCCTAGGCCTTTACTGGGGACAGTGCTCCTGTTTGCCAGCAGGGAGGGCTTGGTGGGAGAGTGTGGAAGGAGCCTGTTCAGCAGAGGGGGAGGCGGTTGTCACCTCTGTGCATATGTGGTGACCTCATTGACCCTAGTCTCGGGCAGACTGGGAGAGACTGAGATGAAAATGTGGGCGCTATCAGCAGGTGGATAGGACTTGAGATCTGGGCTTTCACCCACATCACGTGACTTGTTTGTGAGACAGCAGGAACTCCCAGCAGTGGCACATGAGACTTATTCCCTCTCACAGCTTCTGTTTAAATTACAGCTGTTTTTTGTTGAGTCACCAAATGACATTTCAAAAGATAATAGGACGCTGCCACTTTGGGAGAAAGAACACAGTATTAAGCAGCTTCTCAAAAGATCACATTTCTGGCCTGTGTAGACAGTTGCAGTGTTCCTGCCTTCCTTAGTTTTTGAAGGATGTATGTGAGCTTGTTCGACAGATTTAAACCCGTAGTTTAGTGGGGTGGAGGCTTCTATGGCAATAAATTTTTAAAAATTGAGTTCTTCTCAGTGGATTACACTGAACTATGAGAGAGCCAACTGCCCTGTTCTGTCTTCCGCTGCTTCCGCTGTTTGTTTCAAGGGCTTTGTTGACAGCTGATCATGAACTTTGGAATAAAGCTGAATGTTGTGTAAAGGTGACATGTCTAAGGCATCTACAGATCCATGTGTTTCCTGTGTGCAGAGCACTGGGTTCTCAGCCAAGGGCAGCTCTGCTCTTCCCTAGCCCAGGATGTTGGGCACTGAGACACCTTGGTTGTTACTGAGTGTGGGATGCTCCTGGAATTGAATGGGAGAGTTCAGGGATGCTGCTGGATACACACCATGGTGCACAGGACAGCCCCTGCCTCAATATCATGGTGCTAAGGCTAAGAAACCCACAGTAGAATTGTGAACCTATGAGTCAGGAAAATGGCAACTTGTCACTAACACCGTTTTCTGCATTACATCCACTTGCATGCTGAGCAGCGAACTTAGTCTTTTGCTGCCCTGACATAAGTTCTACGGCATTCTTACAGATTCTGTAATTTTTATTTTGTGGGAAACTTGCTAATTTAGTGTTCACTGGAATGGAAAGCAGAAAGAAAAGAGTCTTGGAGTCTTCAAGTAGCTTTTTTTGGCTACGATAAAACAGTGTTAGATTTATTATAGTCTTCTATCTTTTGAAAAAAAATTCATGTACTACAAATAGTTTTTATTTTGAGCTGTTTGTTATTGTAGCCTCTGAACCTAACTAAGTACTGCCCTGATATAATTATTTGCTTATTTCAGGTAATACAAACATCACCTGAAATAACTATAATTGAAATAATATAAAATTGTAAAAATTGCTTTCTTTCTGTCTTTCTTTTTTTTATTTAAATAGTGTCTTGCTCACCCAGGCTGGAGTCCAGTAGAGTGTGATCATAGCCTATTGTAGCCTCTAACTCCTGGGTTCAAGTGATCCTCTTGCCTCGGCCTCTCAAAGTGCTGGGATTACAGGCATGAACTACTGTGCCCAGCCTATTTTTTTTTTTTATTCTTTGGCACTATTAAAATATTTTGAAACTTTGGGAATTTACCAAAAAGATCAAGAAAATGCTCCTTGTCATTTGCTGACTTAAGTAGCAGCCAGGGAAGAGATGAAGAAATGAAGAGAGTTGTACAACACTTTAAAGTCATTTTGTACCTAGATTTCATGATATAAACTTTAATAATTTCAAATTGAAAGAAACTTTGAGAAACCTATATTATGAGAGAGGACCCACAAAACCTTGGAATTTACTTATAAAAAAGTTGTGTATTTATTCTTTTTTTTTTTTTGAGTTGAAGTCTCACTGTCACCCAGACTGGAGTGCAGTGGCTGCTCCCGGCCACTGCAGCCTTGACCTGCTAGGCTCCAGCGATCCTTCCGCCTCAGCCTTCTGAGTAGCCAGAATTACAGGCACGCGCTACCATGCCCGGCTGATTTTTTAAAAAATTTATTGTAGAGATGAGGTCTCGCCAAGTTGCCCAGGCGGGTCTCAAACCCGCGGGCTCAGGCAATCCATTCACCTCAGCCTCCCAAGGCGCGGGATTATAGGCTGAGCCACCGAGCCTGGCTTGTGTATTTATTCTTACATGCTTAAACTTCAGTCACCTTCAAATTACTCTTCATTTGATGCAATACACCTATCAAATGCTTTTTCCATTGCTCAAAACAGTTTGGAACTCATCCATTTTGATGCCTTTTAGTGTGTCTGTTGTTTTTTGTTTCACCTCTTCCACATTGGCAAAATGTTTCCCTTTGAGGACTTTTTTAAATCGGGGAAACAAACAAACAAAAAAAGCATTTGGGACAAGATGGGATAAATGGTGGGGCACAGGGATCATGCAGTTGTTAGTCAGAAACTAAACACTCAGCATGGTGTGGGCAGGTGTGCTAGTAAATCGCCCATCTTGAAATGGGTGAACGTGTAGAAAGAATCTCCCAAAAAAGAAAGAAAATTAACTGAAGCTGAATGCAGCCTCTCACAATGCTAGCTGGTAGATAGATGCTGATGGGTTCCTAGAACACTTACCTAGTGGGGGAAGCCTGTACTACAAGGGGCCCACCCTCCAAAGGATAATTCTGGTCTTTTTGGGGTCTCCCCTCATATTCAGTAGGAGGTGGGATATATCTTAATTTCTGTGACTTAAGATTGGACCTCTAAGAGGTGAGAGACATAGTAAATTAGAATCAGTAAGTTCATACTTTTATATTCCTAAAATGAGGTATCTATGACAGTGTATATGATAATGTATGCTTAAAAGTAAGGCAAGTGTGACATATCAAAAGCAGTAAAGATAGCCTGACTTCCAGAATATGGAAGGGGACTTTCAGAAAGTCAAAAGTAATGTTGTGGTATTCGTTAGGAGTATTAGGTGTATATACATTCACGCATATGACCCAGATGGTGTGTTGGAGGGCTAACATCTTCACCTCCTGATCACTACTTTTTAATTTCAACATGAATGTATAAGACATGTGAAAATGATGTTCTTGGCTGGGCTTGGTGGCTCAGCCTGTAATCCCAGCACTTTGGGAGGCCGAGGCGAGTGGGTTGCCTGAGGCTGTGGGTTCGAGACCCACCCGGGCAACTTGGTGAGACCTCGTCTCTGCAATAAATCAAAAATTAGCTGGGCATGGTAGCACATGCCTGTAGTTCCAGCTACTTGGAATGCTGAGGCGGAAGGACTGCTGGAGCCCAGCAGGTCGAGGCTGTGGTGGCCAGGAGTATAACACTGCACTCCAGTCTGGGTGACAGAGTGAGACTCCAACTCAAAAAAAAAAAAAAGTAAAAAAAAGAAAATGATGTTCTTGAACTTATTCTTTTTGGGGAGTTTGTAGTGCAGAATATCTCTTGGGTTCCAAAGTGACACTGTTCTTATTGAAACTGTGGACTTTAAGACCCAGTGAGCTGGGTGTGGTGGTGTGTGCCTGTAGTCCCCGCTATTTGGGAGGCTGAGGTGGAAGGATCGTTTGAGCCCAGGAGTTCGAGGCTGTGGTAAGCTGTAATTGCGCCACTGTATTCCAGTCTGGGTGAAAGAGCAAGACCTTGTCTCTTAAAAAACAAACAACCCAGCAAGTCATTTGCTTTACGTCAATTTTTGTAGCCTTTTCTCTCAGTTACCTTAGCTTTCTCATTTAAGCTCCAGCTGTATCAGACAGTTATCTGTGGAATTATACTCCCTCTTTAGTTATTTTACTGGAATTTTTTGTGTCCCCAGTATTCATTCATTTGTTCACTCATTCATTCATAGCTTAATCATTTACTCACTAGCCCATTACTTAAGTTACATTAATTAAAAGATATATACCTTTAGTTGGTGAAAGGATTTATGCTTTATATCTAACTACCTGTTCCACATCTCCACTTAGATTTGTAATGTGCGTGTCACATTCAGTAGGCCCCGAGCAGAGTCCTTGGGTTACTGTACCAACCTCATCCCCTTTAGTCCTCCCAGCTCAGTCAATTGCTTGCTCATCCTGGTTACTCAGGCTAAACCTTGAAGCATTTCCTCGTCTCTTCCATTTCCTCTATGACTCACTCCTAATTTGTAAGCCTCCTGCTTCCTCTGCTTTCACTTTCGTGGGTCTTTTTTTTTAAATTGGGGGTCTTACTCCGTTGTCCAGGCTGAGTGCAGTGATATGATCATGGCTCACCCTAGCCTCAGCCTGCTGGGCTCAGGCAACTCTGCCTCAGCCTCCCAGGTAGCTGGGACTACAGGCACAAGTCACCTCATCCAGCTAATTTTTTGAATTTTTGTAGAGATGAGGTTTTGCTATGTTGTCCAGGCTGATCTCGAACTCCTGAGCTAGCAATCTTCCCGCCTCGGCCTCCCAGGGTGCTGAGATTACAGGTGTGAGCCACAGTGCCCTGCTTGCTTTCACTTTCTACTCATAATTTGACCATTGTTATTACCACATCCTACCCTATCAGCTCCTGCCTGGAGTACTACAGCAGCCCCTTAACTGGGCCCTCTGCCTCTTCCTCTTCCCTGACCCCTTTCGTCTGTCAGCATGATAGCTTTGAGCGAACCTTTACAAATGAAAACCTGATATGTCACTCCTCAGAATCCTCAGTGACTTCCTATTTCATTAGGAGTACAAGGCACAGTTCTTCCTGTGGCCTGCACAGCCCTGCCCAGTTGACCCCTTATTGGTCTCCAGTTTCACTGCCCTAGGACACCCTCATGACCCCCTCCCCTGGCCTCAGCTGGGGCTGGCCTACGGCTGGTCTTTCACTGAGCAAGCATGATCCTTCCAGGTTTTCAGACCAGCTGTCTCCTCTGTCCCCAGGCTTCCCCATACACCACCCAGTCTTTGTCAGATGTCCCCTCTTCAAGAGTTCTGTTTAAGACTGTCCCCTTTGTTCTGCACCCTCCCTCACTCCCTTTGACCCTTATCTACTTTAGTCTTCTTGCCTGGAGCACTTGTCACCATCTAACTTGCTTTGCCCTTACTTGTTTGTTGATCGTATTTCCTCTGGGGTGGGTGGATTGGGGGGGCGGGGCGGTGGTTGAGGAAAAACCCACTTCTGCTTGAACTCAGTTGGCACATATACTTATTTGTTGAGTGAGTGAATAACCGCATGTATCATGTAGAATCCACTGAGAAAGTATATAATTTGAGGAAATAGACATCTTCCAAAGCACTATTTCTATTTCTGTGTCTTCAAGGGTCCATGTAATTCTGGGTTCCCATTTGGAAATAAAAATGGAGTTTTAGTAACCCTGAAACATTACATGGACATGGTGAGAGCTACTGTTTGCTTTCTAAGGTAGGTAGGATGTTCTGCACAGTGGTCAGTATTCTAAATGCTGCTTTTAAGCACTGTGTGAATATAGACTGCATGGGTGACACTTTGCAGAATTCTATGGAGGCCGGAGGTCAGAGAACATGAGATCACATCCATAGTAACTTTTCTACATCTGACTTTGGGCAAAGTATGTGCAGTGCCTGTATTTGTTTTGAGTAAGAATGTGAAGCAAGATGATTGTGAGCCTCTGTGTCTGGGAACAGTCCTTGCTAGTGCTACTAGGAAGTCAAATGACACCTTCATTTTTGTAAACTGGGGAATCCACTTTTGGCCTGACCCCAATTTAATAATTTTCCTTTCCATTCAGAGGGGTATAATGCAGCACATTCATGGTTGTAACAGGGTTGGAATTCAGAGCCAGGACAGAGCCAGACACGCTGAGGACCAGAGAGCACTGGGCTTCCTGTAGTCTGTAGCTTTGTGTCTGTGTAGACAAAGGGAGCTCTGCCCTAGGAATGCATGGCTTGTGGGGGTAGTCCAGGAGAGTGAAGACCTCTTGGGATGCTGTTGTCAGGCAACTGGGTATCCAGGACGAACTCTGAGCAGTCTGATATGCAAAGCCTGAAACATTTCTGCAAATGGAAATAATAGCGATTCCAACAAAAATCGTTGGTGGGAACTGTAGACATATGCACAAAGGGTCAGAATCAAGGTTTTGAGAGCCGAGATGTCTGGCCTGGGCTGCTCAGTTTCGTTTGGTTACCTGCTTTCAGCAGCTTCTTAATGAGGAAGAGCTGGAAAGTAATAATTTAGTCTATACTGTGTCATTGATGATTGCTAGATACAGCAGTGCTTGAGTGAACTGTGCAATTGCTGTGCCAAAATTCTCACACTGGGTCTCAGAATTATTCATTCTTAACGAATCCTTATGCGGTCATCATCAAGACCCAAGTTAGACAACCTTCTGTTGTCCTGGAGAGGTATTTGAGTTGACTTGAGTCCATGGGGCTATCATAGCCATACTTCCAAGAACCAAAGGAGGCAGACTGGGGAGGTAGGACTTTCCTGGAGTGTGGCCTCGGGGGAGGCTTTTTCACTCAGGATAGTATTCACATTCTATCCGCACAGTTTGGAAACTGCTGTGTTGTGAATCACAGACGTGAAGCGTGGAGCTTGGTGTCTTTTGCTTTCCAAAACTTATACTTTATTTCATTCTTTTATTTAAGTTATTTAGTGGGTGTTCAATAATTCTGGCTAGAAAGACAAACTACGTTCTCACATTAGGATGGAAGTGATTGCGGGGAGTGAGATACTCCTTGAGGTCTGCGGTTTGGTGTTGTCAGAGCTGACAAGGAAAAGCACAAGGTGAGTCACACCCCAGCTCCGAGGTTAATGCGTCACATTAGACTTGCCTATCTAGAAAGGCAACGGAAGGGTCTGCTTCCATGGCAACTGTTGCCATAGCTGTACTTCCACTCATCTTCCAGAAGGCACATGAGAACTGCACAGTGCAGGGTGCCGAGACATGCACTGCTCTGCCCATTGCACAGCAAGTGCCCTGGAGGCCTTTGGCTTAATCTCTCTATAGTGGGCATCTTCAGCTTAACATCCAGCACATGTCAATCACTAAGGGTGAGTGTGTGGTGGATGCTTAAGGTAAATGTCCAAGGATGTTTTGACAGTGAAGGTGTGTTGTCCCCAAGTCTTCCAGGCTGCTAAATAGTCATTAAGGAGAGTATTTGTTTGACCTCCCACCTACCACCCTGGGACTATGTAGAGCTTCTCTTCTTGGCTGACCATGAAGAATCAAAATAATTGTAGTGCAGCAAATGCGATTTACTCACTGGAGTACCTACCTGGATTACTGATGCCTATTGCTTCTCTTCCTCTTCATCGTCCATCTTTCTTCTGTTAAACTTGAAGAGCACCTCAAGCTGGGAAGGCAAGAAAAGGAAGGAAGGTGAATCTGGAATTTCTTTAAAACAGATTTATTTAGAAAACAGCTCTTGTAAAGATTTAGTCAGAAGTTAAAATCCCCAAATCCATGCTTTTATTTTTTCATGTCATCAGACTGGACCATTGGATGTTGGTTAGATTTCTCTCAGGGTAGATGTTCTGTCTTTCTTGGCTCTCGGCACAGCCTAGGGTCCCACTGTGGCCACCTCCCTCCTGGGAGAAGGGTTGGCCATGCAGATGCGTTGGACTCCTTCGCAGGCTATGACTTCAGCTT
Organism: Tarsius wallacei; assembly: GCA_963574415.1. Classification (NCBI taxonomy): domain Eukaryota; kingdom Metazoa; phylum Chordata; class Mammalia; order Primates; family Tarsiidae; genus Tarsius; species Tarsius wallacei. The sequence goes on along the minus strand of CAUYQG010044106.1, from coordinate 13,462 downwards.
TCTTGTTTAAGGCACAGAGAGGTTGATGAACAGAGCATATGAGCATTTTTGGGACATGTATGTGTTCATACCACTTATCAATCTTGTGAAATATTTTATGATAAACTGTCATCTCTGATTCTCACTACAATCTAGATAGCAGGGTAACACTCCAGAATGGTAGGCATCCTGTGTTTTACTTTGAAGGCATGTTTCTTAAAGCATCTATTTGTCAGCAAACACTTAGAATCACTTTGGATTCCATCCTATCAGTCAGTCCTAGATCTGTCCAAATTCTGTCTTTCAGTCTGAGAAAGACTTCCCATGGGCCATTCTCAGCTCTCTCTGGCCCCTAGCTGTCTCACTCCCCAAATTCAAGTGCATTTGTTACCCATACTCCAAGTTTGGTAATTAATTATGCTTACATAGTATGTGGCATCTTTGCAAATAATATTTACTATTATTATTTAATTGGCATACTGTAGTTTTCACTCTCTGTGGTTACTCATCTTATTTTTCCAACCAGATTGTCATCCTTTGGTATAAATACTGATTCTCCATAGCTTTACATCTGTCCCAGTATCTCACACAAAGTAGATATTCAATGCTGATTTGTTCATGGGTCCATAATACTGTCACCTGGAATATGCTAGAAGGAAACATAATGATATTCTCTCCCACGAGCTACCTATTCAAATGCAGCTCAGCAAGAATGTTCAGTAGATTACCTTAATTTGCAGAACTGCCTTCATGTAATGTTTGCAGCTGTTTTACTTCTCAGGAAAATGATTCATATTATTTTAAAGACACGACAACTTGAACAAGGTCTGAGCATAACCCGTAATGGAAATTTGCTATAAAAATATAAAATCTGAAAATTTTGCAGAGTAGGAATGCACCTTGAAATTTGCTAGAAGGTGACCAGCTCTCTGTGGGAGAGTTTTGAGGTGGGCTGATTGAAATCCTTTCCAGAATGTTAATATACACTCTCTTTCCTAAATGACTGAGCTCTTTTAATGTGACCAGCTTTTTCTAGCGACTTTCTGTTACATTATTATGCCATTTAATCCTCACACACATGCTGCTGTTCAGCTGTTATTATTTATATTTTGATGACCAGAAAGCATTGAGGCTCAGAGGTTTAAGGACCTCTGGCCTAGATGAACACTTTTCCGTAGTGAGCTGTAGCCGATGCCTCTCGCTTCTTCCTTTGTGCATGACCTTCACAAAAATGCCACTTCATCTCTCTGTGCCTTTTAAAAATGTTTTTCTTCTATAAAAGGGAGTTAAAAACATCTGCCCTACCAGCTTCATGGGGTGTTGTGTTGCTCTGGGTCGACATGACATGATTAAAATGTAAAAAATAGAAGATGTTTTTATGATGACATGGGTCTGTGCGGTCGCCAACATGCCAATTTAGCCCTTTGCACTTAGATGTCCCCTCTAAGAGGATATTAAACACTTAGAAAACCACTCAGACTTCCCCTCTTAGGGAACATAAAAAGATTGCTGGTGATTATACAAGACAAACTTATGCCTGCACAAATTGTCCAAAAATGTATGTTTCCTTGAAATTTTCCATTTGAATCGCATGAAAAAGCAAATAAGGAAATGGAGTATATACTTAGAGATGTGTAAAGAAATATCAGTTGGCATTATATAGAAAGATAATGTGTGAAGTGCTTTCACAGTGGTGTATAGACTGGACAATAAATTGCATATTATTAATGTAGGAGAAAGAAAAAGAGACTGCATTGTCTGCTCGAATAGAAAAGCATCAGGTGGAAGACATCAAACAAATTGCTATTGCACAACATGTATTAATGGGCCTACAATGCATGTTTGTGATGGTTTCATATGTTACTACATGTTGGAAAAATACAAGATATAAAATTTTGAATTTTTTGTCATAGAAAGTTCTTCAGTGTACAAAATTGCACTATAAGCCAAATATCATTACAATAAAATAATTGGTTCCAATGCTGTACTATTCAATATGAAGTTGTCTTTTATTACTTCATAAAAAAGTGTGGTTGAGTTGCTGGTGGGGGATCCACAAGATGTGCAAAAGGTTAGAAGAAGGGATTAGAACTGGATTGCAGTTACAAGTGACCTATAGGTATTTTCTTTTGGACTTGGAAACTTCCAAGATATATTCACATAGTGATATTTCTGCATTACACAGAAAAAAGGTCCACAAGCTGGACTTTTATGTTTCTCCAGCTTCAGGGTAGACCCAGACCAGTCCTCTTTAGAAAAGTCTCTACAAGCTAAAGAAAGCGACTTTCTTTCCTCAAACTTACTTTTGTTTAAACCTGACGTTGAGCCAGGCTCGGTGGCTCAGCCTGTAATCCTGTGCCTTGGGAGGCTGAGGTGAGTGGATTGCCTGAGCCCGCGGGTTCGAGACCCGCCTGGGCAACTTGGTGAGACCTCATCTCTACAATAAATCAAAAATTAGCCGGGCGTGGTAGTGCGCGCCTGTAGTTCCAGCTACTTGAAAGGCTGAGGCGAAAGGATCACCGGAGCCCAGCAGGTCGGGACTGCGGTGGCCGGGAGCCGCCACTGCACCCCAGTCTGGGCGACAGAGTGAGACTCCAACTCAAAACAGAACAAAACAAAACTTGACGTTGATTTCTCACTGGTATTTAATTATTTGGGTTACTAGAGTCTGTGTCTCCTGTTTCATGAAAAGGAAAACATCCCAAGCAGCCAAGCTGATGCGGGGCCTCCCAGTGAGGTGCCCTTTGCCTCCATGCCTGGCTGTCCACGAGGCAGGCTCCCTCAGCGCCAGGCCTCCCAGCCAAGTGTCCTCTGCCTCCACGCCTGCTGTCTCCAAGGCAGGCTCCCGTGGCACCGGGTCCACTGGCTCTCCTCCTGTCGTATCAGTTGGAGAATTTCCTAATCTGTCTTCTCTGAAACATCTCAAGTGTCCTCAATCTCAGAAGGTGACATTTGAGAGTCTGTGGACTGTCTCCACTATATTTGAAGAAACTGTAGTAGAAACTCTTGAAGGGTCTATTGAAAAACCGTAAGAGTAAGAAAAATAATCACAAGCAACAGATAAAAAAAGAAAAAATATTCCTGAAAAGGTTACAGTCACACACGCCTGCATACACACAACATATATGCTGTATCTAGTCTTTTAATCAACACTGAATAAACAATACTGTCATAGCAATGAAAGAAATAAAAACAGGAGAAGGGTGGTCCACAGCTCCGTGGTCATCACAGTTCCTTCTGGTGGGGAAGACAGTTCTGCGAGTCCTGGCTTCTGACTCCAAGGCTGCCTCTCCTCTCTAGCACCCTCGGTGCTAGAAGCCTAGATCACAGCCCTCTTCTTTCCACTGGGCTTTACTTAGGTCTGTTGGACACCCCAAGAGGCTTCCTACCTCCATTGCCAGCATTTTCTTGTCTGTTGATAGTCCACTCTAGGCATGTTTCCTTCATTACTTAAATGAGTGTCTCCCTGAATAAATGGAATAGATCCTAAGGGCAGAGAAACCACTTTCAAATTTTGTTGTTTTTCGGACCATGTATGAGTTAGAACATGCTGAAGTAAATGTGCGCTCAGAGAATGTGGTGATCCATGTAGAAACTCAGTTCTCCAAGTGCCTCAATTTCTCCTGAATTATAAAATTCAGTCTCTTAATATTTTTTGAATTCTGGAGACTGTTAACTTTCCATTTCTCATTTCAGTTCCAGTCATAGGCACACCCTACAGCTGTGGTTCCCAGCCTTTCTGGCATTAGGGACTGGTTTCATGGAAGACAACTTTTCCCAGCCTTTCTGGCATTAGGGACTGGTTTCATGGAAGACAACTTTTCCATGGATGCAGGGAGAGGGCGATGGGTTTGGGATGATTCAGATGACTACATTTGTTGTGCACTTTATTTCCATTATTATACATTGTAATAATTTAATATTTAAATAATTATTATGAAGTTATGAAATTATTTTCATGTAAGTCAGCTAAAAATTGATTTATTATGGTCTCTGTGCAGTCAAACCTCACTGCTAATGTTAATCTGTATTTGCAGCTGCTCCCCAGTGCTAGCATCATCACCTCAGCTCCACCTCAGATCATCAGGCATTAGATTCTCATAAGGAGTGTGCAGCCTAGATCTCTCACTTGCACAGTCCACAATAGGGTTTGAGCTCCTATGAGAACCTAATGCTGCTGCTGATCTTAGAGGGAAGTGGAACTCAGATGGTAATGTGAGCGATGGGGAATATCTGTAAATACGGATAAACCTCGCTTACTTGCCCACTGCTCACTTCCTGCTGTGCGGCCTGGTTTCTAACAGGTTACTGATCATACCCGGCTGTGGCCCAGGGGTTGGGGACCACTGCTGTATGGAACTTACAGACCCTTGCTGAGAAGCCAAGAAGTCTGTTACACACCTGTGGCAGTTACGTGGAGACATGTATACCTGCAGACACCTGCTTCTTATTTCTAGAAGTAGATACAGTGGTCCATTTTTCTTCTTTTTCCATGTCCATATTAACTATTCTAGAACACAAATTCCAAGAAAATGTTAATTGTGCCTCTTCAGCATGTGCCTTGTGCCTGACACACAGTTGCGCATGTATGATTGCCTAAGATCCTAACACTGTCTGATAATAAAGTATGAAGCAAGCCTTGGCTGAGGAGCCTAATAGTCTTCCAAGGTTATTGAGTATTATTCCATAGGTACCGTCTACTAGCAAGAAAAAACAAAAGCGAAAGCACATTGTTAAGATGTGTACATTGTTCTCCAGTGAAGGAAGTTTGTGTATATAATTTAGTTGTTTTTGTTTACAGAGCTCCTGTAATTTCTCTGTGTAATTTCTTGTCAACAGACAAGAAAATTCTGACTTAAAATAAAAATACCAAAGTGCTTGGGTAACAGCTGTTCTCAGTCCTCTGGGGTGGTAATTCTGAGCCTGGGGATGTGCTCATTCTTGATGAGAAATGATGCTCTATGGCTATAAGACCCTGCTTCTTCCACAGTGCTATTATAGTGAATGTCCTTATAAAAACAAGGCTGTTTAAGAGATATCTCAAAGGAGAAAATAACTGATTGGGGCCTAATATGTGGTTCATGAACTCTTCTCTGAAGTATTCCTGGGATCTGATTTTGTATTACTGAACACATTTCTAAACCTCACTGTATGTGGTTCCTTTTTTGTAAAAGAGAAACAATACCCTAGGTAGTCTTTGTATTTTTAGTGAGCTTTAGTAATACTGTTCAGTTAATCAACTCTAAAGTCTTATTCAATCAACCAAAAGTAACATGGCTGTAGATTACATGGCTGCTTATCCCAGCCATTCTTCTAATTTTCCTACCATTTGAAAGAAGTGGGTTAATATCACATAAAGAACTTGTAAACAATGCAATTTTTAAAACAATGATGATGGCTCACTTTACATGATTTGAAAACATTTAAAATCGACATTTATCAAAACTGCATAGTACGTTGTTAAAGAAAAAGTGATAAATTGAAATGTAATAACATAGAATCTAGAAATGAAAAGCTATCTTAATTGTGTCTAAGACAGGGCAGAAATAACAGAATGATAGGAAAAAGTAGTACTTGCCAGGTATTTATTTTGGTACAGAGAAGAATCTGTACTTTATAGATAATTGTGTAATGTATAGCAATGGAAAGAGAAACAATATAAGAAAAATAACATATATCAATGTATTGAAGTTACTTAAAATGGATACAAATATATTAGATGAAAATACTGATTCTACTTGATACATGCACATAGAAAATGAATATGGTGAGGAAATCTTAAATCACTTATAGAATATGTGATGCCTCTTAGAATTAAAATAAGTCAAAATGTTAAAACGTTCTTCCTGATAAAAATAATGAAATCAGATTTTTTTTTCTCCTATGGAGAAACAGGTATGTTGTTGCTGGTCTGGTAAATTGCTTTTGTTGTTCTGGAGAATAATGTGTTAGTATGTTTGAATGATGACGATGATGATGGTGATGATGGTGATGGTGATGGTGTTTATGGTAATGATGGTGATGGTGGTGATGTGATGATGGTGATGATAATGATGGTGATGGTGATGATGATGATGATGTGATGATGATGGTGATGGTGGTGGTGATGGTGATGATGGTGATGAGGATGGTGATGAGGATAGTGATGATAGTAGTAATGGTGATGAGGATGGTGATGATGGTGGTGGTAATGGTCATGATGGTGATGGTGATGATGTTGATGAGGATGGTGACAATGGTAGTGGTGATGGTGGTGATGGCGATAGTCATGGTGATGATAGTGGTGGTCATAGTGATGATGGTGATGGTGGTGATGGTGGTGGTGGTGGTGATGGTGATGATGGTGGTGGTGATGGTACTGATGGTGCTGCTGCTGATGGTGGTGGTGGTGGTGATGGTGATGGTGGAGGTGATGATGGTGGTGGTGGTGGTTGTGGTGATGGTTATGATGATGATGGTGATGAGGATGGTAATGATGGTGGTGATGATGATAACGTGGTGGTGGTGATGATGATGATGATGATGATGGCATGTTCCAGACATGGTGCTGACTGAGTGGGGGGAATGAACATTTAGGGGAAAGCTCACTATCTTGGCCACATGCGCATATTTGTCATTGTCTATGTCATTGAACATGTCACACAACACCTGCTGGTCTCCAGCCCACTTTTTCAGTTTCATTCTTTGACATTTCCTCTGAAAATCATTTTCCTACAGGCCATATTCATGTTAAAAAAATTTAAAAAGGTTTCTTTTCCCACATTCATTTTTGACTCTAGTTTTGCAAGTGTTTTTCTCCATTCTCCTGGCAAGTAGATTCTTACTCATCTTTTGAAATTTTGTGCACCTTGTCAGTGGAACCTTTTTGGGCCCCTCTTCTCCTGGGGCTCACTAGAAAAGCTGAGGCTGGTGGCTCTACTAGCTTCTCTGTCACTTCTTTCAGGGCAGTGGCTATGTCCCAGCCATACTTATACCCAAGGCGGGACTTAATATGTGTGTGGAATGAGTGAATGAAAAAGCAAAAAGAAAACCCAGTATTATTTTGCTAGCTCTTTTGTTAAATTCTGTTATTGAAACATGTCATGTTGATGAGATACAAACTTGTTTTAACAATGACCCAGTTGTCTAACTCCTACAATTCTATAGACGATGGGTACTGCCTCAATGCCAGGCTTCTTTTGCAGTAGGATGTCGTTGGTGTTTGTACTTGGCTCATTTCTTATTTGCTGTAAAACGAGCCTTTTACTGAGTCACTGTCAGGTTCTCCTTAGTGCTCAAGGAGTATGTTTATCATCTTTTTTAGACCAGGGTGCCATTAATGAACTCTTTTCTACCACATTATTATTATTTTTTTTGAGTTGGAGTCTCACTCTGTCACTGGGCTGGAGTGCAGTGGTATGATCATGACTACAGCAGCCTCGACTGCTGGACTTGGGAGATCTTTCCACCTCAGCCTTCCAAGTAACTGGGAATACAGGCATGTGCTACCATGCCCAGCTAATTTTTAAAATTATTTATGTATTTATTTATTTATTGTAGATATGAGATCTCACCGTGTTGCCAAGGCTGGTCTCGAAATCCTGGGCTCAGGCAGTCCTCTCACCTCGACTCCCAAAGTGTTGGGATTATAGGTGTGAGCCACTGTGCTCAGCCCATAATATTCTTAAGGGAAAATATGCTTATGGACCTATCTTATTCTCAGAAAGTTTTACTTGCTTCAGGAAAAACCTTTTTGGAGCTAGAACTGAAAAATATCTCCTTGTATAAATTATTCATCTGTATAAATATCTTTATGCAAAAATTAATGCTTCAAGCTACAGAATGAATTTACATTAAACACAAATGGCTATTTAGAATAAATAGAAGTTCTGCTGCTGCTGGCAGAGTTCACACTTGACAGTTCGAAGTTCCTTCCTCTGTCATGCAGTTGCCTGGACCCTGCTCTGTGTGACAGTTTGGAATTTTTGGCTTGGTGTCCCACGTGTTACGGCTTCAGGAGCCTTCTCTCTCATTGCTTTGTATTTACCTTTTTTTTGTGTGTGTGTTGGAGTCTCACTCTGTCGCCCAGACTGGAGTGCAGTGGCCGCTCCCGGCCACCACAGCCTCAACCTGCTGGGCTCCGGCGATCCTTCCGTCTCAGCCTTCCGAGTAGCCGGAATTACAGGCACGCGCTACCACGCCCAGCTGATTTTTTGATTTATTGTAGAGATGAGGTCTTGCCAAGTTGTCCAGGTGGGTCTTGAACCCGCGGGCTCAGGCAATCCACTCACCTCAGCCTCCCAAGTGTGTTTACCTTTTAACATTTGTTAATTTTCTTTTTACATTGTATCAGTTATTAGTGAGTGATTTGGCAGTGTGCTTGACTGGAAGTAGAAGTCATGGTTTATTTGAGCATTTTATGGGTTTGCCATAGCAAAATATTCTTGGAGATGAATTTGGTGAATTACTTGAAAGGTCAGAGATTTGGGGGAAGGGTTGCCATTGATACCTGTTTGCAAGACTCCTGTGATATGTATCCGGGAGCTTATGTCCATGGGAGGGATGGAAAGGGATAGATGGAGGGAGAGACATGTAAGTGGTCCTTGATTCCTGGTCATGAAGACTGCATGAGGGAAGGTGTTCTGGCAAGTGATGCAGGTGTGGTACCATTGATGGATAGGGAGGGTTTTGAGAATCAAAAGTGGAGGGGTAGACTGAGAGGAGCATGGGTGATGCTGGGGGAATATGGGAATGGGAGGTGTAGGAGGGGGATGCCTGGTGTGTTTGTACCGTGTCCAGTTGCTATGCGTGAAGTGCCTCACAGATGATTTGCAACACCTGCTGTGCTGTAGGAGTGATCTGGGAAAGGACACTGTGGACCCAGGAAGAGGGTGAGGGTATCGCATGTATCCTTGTCTTTTTTTCCTGATAGGGTGACACGGGGGGGTTTTATGTTGGGCAGTACTTGACAAAACTTTACTGATTTGTTAATTTAGCATTATTCAAGATGCTTCTATGAACTCTGCTAATCTGTAACACACTTAGTCAGGATTCATGTTTATATGGAATTATCTTTGTATTTTGAGTTAAGACATAATAATGACAGTATTTGTAAATGTGTGACTCTTTAAGGGGATGTAAACTCTAGTATTCAAAAGGGCTGGGTTCTCAGTGCTTTCTGAAGTTACAAGGTTGTCCTGTCCCATTTTGCTGTCACATTCTGCTGAGACAGCATTTAGAGAATGTTCCAGAGAAAGTTTCAATTCCTGCTGAAGAACAGAGTCTTGGCGTGGTTTTCACTTAGGTGTGCAGAAAGAATCAGAGAGCTTTGTGCACAAAACAGGCTGACTTCCAGCTCTAATTAGTCAGACTTTTGCATAACTCACCACGGTCACTTTGGAAGCCCAGAAGAATGTGTTCTTGGTTTTTATCTCAGTGGATTCATTTTAAAGGACTGGTTACTTGTTAGCTCTTTGCTGCTCAAGTATTTAGAATTTCCCAGCAAAGCCATGACAATGCACCTGGTCTCCTGAAGAAATGAATTGCCACATAAAGAAATGAATTGATACATACAAAAGTTGTTCCTTTGAAATATCATTTTTTAATTTTAGTTATATAACTTTCATTTTTTTGCTTTTTTTTTTAAGCTGGAGTCTCACTCTGTCACCCAGGCTGGAGTGACCTGCTGGGCTCTGGTGATCCTTCTGCCTCAGCCTTCCAAGTAATTGGAACTACAGACGTGTGCTACCATGCCTAGCTAATTTTTTGATTTATTGTAGAGACGAGGTCTTGCCAAGTCACCCAGGCTGGTCTCAAACCCGTGGGCTCAGGTAATCCACTTGCCTTGGCTTCCCAAAGTGCTAGGATTACAGGCTGAGCCACCAAGTTGGGCCTACTTTTTAAAAAATTATAGCTATGTGGGGTACAAGTCAGGATTAGTTACACAAGCAGGCTTTGTGCAGGCGAGATTTGGGCCTCCAACTGGATAGTGATGCTACGTGCCTCCCCCTCCCTCCCCTGGCAATGTCCATTGACTGCCAATCCCTCCCTTGTGCTAATGTGATTAATGTTCAAGTCCCACTTATGAGTGAGAACATTTGGTTCAAATATCATTCTTGATATGAATATAATCTGTCTTAAAGATGGAAAGTAAGTTAAGGTTCTCTCTGTCTTTTTGAATCCACAGGCCGTCCATCTGGCCCAGGCAAGCTTCCAGATTGAAGCTTTTGGATCCAAATTCATTCTTGACCTTGTACTGAACAAGTAGGTACTCAGTCATGATTCTCCTAAGAAGCGGGTGCAATAAAACTTTATTTTTATAACATTGGGTTAGTCAAAGTGATGTTTGTTGCTGAAACAGCTGATATTTTCTAGCTGATTATATGTCATAGAGCGCGTAAAGTAAAATGTGAATATCTGAATGATGAATTCTGTTTTTTTATTTTTCTGAAAGAAAAGACATATAACATTTGACATGTTAAATATCTCAAATATAACACTTGCATACAATGATTTTAAATGGAATAACTATTAGAAGTAATGCTAGTTAATTAAATATTAACTAGCGTTAACTATAATCATTACTATATATAAGAAGCACAATAAATTACTGATTCAAGCATAATTCAACTTCAGTTTAGAGATTTCCATTTTGCCTTTTATAATGCAATTCACGTGACTCCTACAGGGAGACAAAGTAAGTGATGACTTGGAAATACCTATTTTGAGAAGATTCCTTGCTTCATAATTTGCTCTAATATGATTTCTTAGAATTTTGGTCCTGATGAAAATTTACCCAATTGTCTTTGAGCACATGTTTGTTGATATTTAAATGCTATTTTTTAAGATGTAACCAGTTGTATAGATGTCTTTGTACAAAGTGTGAACAAGAGTTGTTGACTTAACCAGGGCTCTTCAGCCTCAAATAGAGCCAGCACTGAGCCTTGCATTGGGGAAAGAGATTTTCTGTGTGGTTTTATTGAGTTCTAGAAATTACAGCCAGTATTTTAAGCTCCCTTCAGCATTTTGATCAGGACTGCATCTTTGCAAGAAAAATACCACTTAATGCTATCAAACACCATCATGTAGGTGATTGCAGTGAATATCTGAGAAATTGCAGAGTCCTACAAAGAACAACTATTAAATTTCTTTATGCCAAATTCTGTGAACTCTGCAAAAAAAATGCAGAGTCAGTTTGGGTGCTCTTTACTCAAGTGTTACTGCAGCTTTAAGTCAGAATGAGTCAGCAGATCTTAGAATTTCCTGTGTTCAAGGTATTGCAGGTTTTCCTCCTCGATCGAGTTCCATTTCATTGTGCTGTGTCAGCAGTGTGCCTGCCCAAGAGATTTGTCTTGCCAGATCTTAGACTGTGCAAGATATGGCTAATTTTAGTTTAAGTTCTCTATTCCGTTAACTCTTACTGCAGTGGAGACCATCATTCCAAACTGTAGCAACCAACACTGCTATATGCTCTGAAAAATAAAATATCATGACCACTACAGAGCCTTTCAATCACATAGTGCACGGTAGAAGGGGCTCATCTGAGATGTCCGAGTACTTAGAGGTCTGGAAACAAGCCAGGAGTCATTTATCAGTAACATTTGGTGTGCGAAGGGATCAAGTTGAGCACCTGTTATGAGCAGTCTCTGCCTTGGGGAGTTCAGTGTCTTGCTGGGGAAGGTTGATAGATAGAGATGGAATTTCAGAGAGTGTGAGGTGTGCCGGGGGTGGACATGAAATTCTGTGGTAGCACCAAGGAGCGGCGGCTCTTCAGGCTGGAGGAGTGTGAAGGGTGTCCTGGAAAAGGTGATGCTTGAGCTGAATCTTGGAGAAGGGTGTTCTGGTCATGTGGGCATGTGAGGAGTGTGTCTGAGGAGGCAGTGCCATATAGCAGTGTGGCATGTTAAGGGAGCACAAGCTTTTTGTTGGGCTTCATCATAATTGCCAAGGTTGAGGCAGGGAGAGGTGTGTCACATGGGAAACCTAGGGGCAGCTCAGCTGTGGAGGGGCTGGTGTTTCATGCTCAATTCTTGGTTGTTATCCCCTAGATAATAACTGAAAAGTTAAGTAGAGGGAATAAGCAGAGATCCTGTTCTCAGGTGGTGCCAGGGGAAATGGACAGGGGATGCTCTCACTAAATCTTCAGTTGATAAAAATCATTAGGATTCTCCCTTGTGGATGACAAGGTCAAGGAGACTGTCAGCCAATAGAGGTGCCCTGATGGGTGGGCTGGATGGAGGGTAGCACCAGGGAACAAACAGGTTAAATGGTGAAGGGAAGATAATGGGATGTTAGAGGAGACGTGACAGATTTGAGGGGCTTTGGGATGTCCCTGAGGTCATGTCTAGGAGGTTGCTGGCTGTAATATCCAGGGTGAGGTGGGTAGACTTGGGAGTTATTTTTTTTATTTTTATTTTTAATTTTTTTTTTGAGTTGGAGTCTCACTCTGTCGTCCAGACTGGAGTGCAGTGGCATGCTCCTGGCCATTGCAGCCTCAACCTGCTGGGCTCTGGTGATTCTTTCGCCCCAGCCTTCCAAGTAGCCGAAACTGCAGGTGTGTGCTACCACGCCCGGCTAATTTTTTTGATTTATTGTAGAGATGAGGTCTCGCCAAGTTGCCTGGGTGGATCTCGAACCCACAGGCTCAGGCAATACACTCGCCTCGGCCTCCCAAAGTGCTGGGATTACAGGCTGAACCACCGAGCCCGGCCAGGAGTTATTTTTATATAGATGTTAATGACAGGCATGGCCTGGCGTGAGATTGTCTTGGGTAGGTTAGGTAGAGTAAAGAGAGAAAAACTAGGAAGACAGAAGTGGGGAGAGGAAGAGAAACTCATGAAGGAGATTGAGGATGAGTGATGGGAGAAGTAGGAGGAGGATCAGGAGAAGGATTAAGTAGGGAGTTCCAGGATGGAAACGTGTGATTTATAGTAGCACATGATCTTGTGAGGCGAGGAGTGACCTAGTGAGGTGAGGGGTAATCTAGTGAGATAAGAGTGATCTTGTGAGGTAAGGAATGATTTTGTGAGGTAAGAAGTGATCCAGTGAGGCGAGGTGTGATCCAGTGAGGTGAGGAGTGATCTCATGAGGCAAGGAACAGCATCTACCCTTTGGATTTGCCAGATAAGTAGTCATGGGTGGTCTGAAGGAAGCAGTTTTGGTGAAGCTCTGGGGGTGGTACAGGAAGGAACCAGGTTGTACTAGGCTGGGAGTGAATGAAGGAGGTGGTGGGGGCAGCAGATGCTCATTGGGGAGGTTTGGGTGAGAAAAGAAGAGAGCTGGAAGAAGAAGACACGGGGGTAGAGGCAGGACTTCTAGTGATGGTAGAGCAAGCCGATAGACCGAGAGATGGAGCTGATAGGAGAGGGGGGATAAAACAGAAGAGAGAGGACACAATTGACAGGGCAGGCCTGTGTGGAGACGGGGGCCGTGAGCAAAGCCTAAGGGTGAATCTACTTTTGAGACGGGAGAGACAGCTGGTCTTGTCGGGTGAAGGGTGGGGGTG
>CAUYQG010044102.1:0-20478 GCA_963574415.1 Tarsius wallacei | reverse complement strand
TATTTTTATTTTTTGTTGGTTTTTTCAATTTTAAGTAACCCGCCCCCCCCCCAACCGTTTTTTCTGTTTTTTTTTTTATATATTTCAAATTGCATTTCCCCCCGCCCCCCCCCCCCCCCCCCCCCCCCGCCCATTGTACAGGCTTCCCCTGCTAGGTAAAGTGTTCTTGAAACCCATCAGCATGTGTACCAGCGAGTATTGTGAGAGGCTGTATTTAACTTCACTGAATTTTTTTTGGAGATTCTGTCAACTCATTTGTGACTGTTTATAAATTTTCCCGATGAGAAAATTCTTCAAAGGGAAACATTTTGCCAATGTGGAAGAGGTGAAACAAAAAATGGCAGAAGCACTGAAAGGCGTCAAAATTGATGAACTCAAAAACTGTTCTGAGCAGAGGAGAAAGTGTCTTCATAACTGTATTGCATCAAATGGAGAATACTTTGAAAATGACTGAAGTTTAAACATGTATGAATAAATAAATAATTTTTTATAAATAAATTCTGGATTTTCGGGGTCCCCCTCTGTTTTCCCATAGTTCTTTGCTGCTTGCTCCTTTATTTAGAAGTCAAAGTCCATTGTAAAGTTTACAGTCCTTTACCTGTGCCTAATGTTTTTATTATTTTGCCCTTTACACTTTTTAGATTTCAAAAGGTCACCTCAGTAGTTGAAGCAATTAATCCTCAATAAAGGGATGTGGTTAGTAATCCATCCCCAGGGAAAATGTATACATATACTAGTTAACCAGGGCCAATCTGGACATTGTATCTCTTTTTCCTTGGCTGTCATACATGTTGAGAACTATTTAAGATGGAATTTAAAGCCAGATGAGAAAGGAAACAGAAGCCTGTGGATGCTTTGTAATAGAAGATCTTTTGGAGGGCCCTAAGTCAATTTGCATTAGTAGCTAGCTCCTGTTCAATCTTCCTTTAAGATTTTGGACTTTGGAACAGTCCAAAGGAAGAAAGTTGTTTGTTTGTTTTTTTAAAAAAGCACATTTAAAATTCCAGAATATATAAAGACATAATAAATCCAAATCTAATTTCTTTTTTACATAGAAGAAAAAAATCAAGTATTAATAATTTGACTTAACCAAGATAATATCTAGTTAATACCAGGGTAAGGATTAGAAACCAGGTCTCTTGGCTACTAATCTAATGGATTTCCCACAGTATCCAAGTCCAAGTATTAGATACACACTTCAAGGCCCATAAAAACATGAAAGAAAGCAAGACAAAAAGCTCTCTTCTCCATAAAAAAGCAAGAAACTACAAGTCTCACATCAAACACTGGGAGAAAGTATGTAAACATTAGATGGAATGGAATCACAAGCCATGTTATATTTTAGGAGAAAATGAACTGTGAAAACTATATTGAATATTTTTTCCTTCTAAAATTGTTGAACAAAAGGAGGGAATACAGATTATTACTTATTTGGGCCTGAAGACATTCTTTAATCTGAAATGGTGTATATCATTTGAAATCTGACTCCAACTGATTTGGACAATACTTTTTAGCCATAGATAAAGAGCAAGAATGAGTCTGTTGTTTCGAAGTGCCTGGCTGAGTGCCATAGGAGTCGGAATAAGGTCATGTTTACTTCATTGGATGTTTTATTCCTTATCTAGACTCAAAGAAGGCAAAGAACAAGATAATGAAATCCACTGGTGACCTAAATTTGGAGGCATTGTCAATGTGAACGAGATCAGAGAAGTAAAATAAAGTCAATATAAATTTAGACATATATACTGGGAAGATGCAGTGGGACTTCACTTCCAAAGCAATCCAACAAATTGGAATGGAAATGGGTTCCAGAAATTCTAAAGAGAGATAGTGATAATAATTTTAAAAGGGGAGGGGAGTTATAACAGTTTGCAAAATGATACAAGATTATATTTTTGAATGGAAAAAAAATACTCCAAAGAAAAAGGTACAACTATGCACTTAATATATATTATATGAATCTTCCATCTTAAAATCAGAATAGAAATATTTCTGTTATTATATTGGAGGGATAGACATTTGGGTGTGGAATTGAAGATAGCATCAAAGTAAAAAGTAAAGGGATGAGTTACATATAAAATGGACTGTGAATACAATGTGAAGGTATAGGTAGTATCCTCAGGGTGTTGTTTAAATTAAAGAAAAAAAGAAGAAATTGAAAAGAGAAAAGGAAATTGCTGTTTCTGATCTCTGTTGCCTAGTATACTTTTCTCTGTTGCTCTATAAAGAAAAAAACAGGCTGGGCATGGTGGCTCACACCTGCAATCCCAGCCTCTGGGAAGCCAAGGCAGGAGGATGGCTTGAGCCCAGGAGTTCAAGACCAGCCTGTGCAACATAATGAGACCTTGTCTCTACCAAAAAAAAAAAAAAAATTATCCAGGCATGGAGACACACACCTCTAATCCTAGCTACTTGGAAGGCTGGGGCAGAAGGATCACCTGAGCCCAGCAGGTCAAGGCTGCAATAGCCGTAGTAGCGCCACTACACTCCAGCCTAGATGACAGAGTGACACTCCAACTCAAAAAAAGAAAAAACAAGCAGAATTTTTTTTTCTCAATAAAGGCTTGCTGATTTGTAGGTCTAGAAAAGAGTAGGCAGCCCACAGCTACAAGCCATAGTCAGGTGATCCAGCAGAGACTCCATAATCTTATGAGTACTCTTGATGTCCCAGGGGACCACAACCAGTGCTGTTCAATTTTAAAATTTCTCCCACACTTTTGGAATTTACAGGGTTAAAATTCTCTCAAACTGTCTTTTTCAGAACACATAAAGGTCTGTTCCCTATTGTGTAAGTAATGATATGAGATTCAGCACATGTGATTGCTATGAAATAAGGAATTCTTTCAAAAATCATATGCCATTGAACAAATGATAGACTCTTCCTGCACAGCTGGATGGAGTAATTGAGGTGCCCTTCTCAGCAGATACCACTATTTCATGGTAGAAGGAATCCATCAAAAATCACAAGAGATTTAAATTAAAGGTCAACTTACCAAGAAACATTAAAGGATCCAAATACACAAACTCCCACTAAGTCACAGGTAAGTATGCTGTAATTGCTCTGCAAAAGCATAGTTGAACACATAAGTGATGTCTGATGAATAAAAGGGAGCAGAACTGAAAGAAAAAATATACTTTAGCATATGTAGTAAACATCCATCTAGCCTCCAGTTTTAAGGGGATGCTCAGACTTACAATGAAGTGGTCAATATTTATTAGTCAGAATTCCTGAGAGCTTAAAAGCAACAACTTTAGATGATCTCCCAAGAGAAGAGTTAGGAATGACCTGGATACAGATTATTCCCTTCCCTCTTCTAAAAATCTGGCTGTTTAAAAGTCAGACATAACACAGCCATCTGGACTGCTCTGCTCTTCACTAACCAGCACATATGCTGCTTGTGATCATTTTCTTAGGCCGGCAGGCTGTTTTGACAGAGGGCACTGTGTCAGCATTAATTTACCTCACTATGTCATTTTATGAACCAATCCAGGGAATCCTTAGCCACATCCTCTTTCCTATGCCTACTCAATTCTGTCCATCTGAAAGATTTAGCTTTAAAAGAAACTCAATGAAATGCCACAACTGTTCAGATTTATGGAACAATATCAAATGTGCTGTCAGAGCAATAAAAGGAGCACCGATGTCTGTGAAGGCACAGTGGTGATTACAAAGAAGTCACTGGATGCATCAGATACACAGTCATGATTGGAAGGGTTGATTTTGTATTCAAAGACCTCCAAATAAGTTCTTATGGTTGAGGAAAACCTGTTTCTCATTTAACTAATGCTTATGGGTTTTAATTATGAGTACCTGCTATATGAGCCAGGCATTATTTACTTCATTTCATTTCTTACTAAATGACAAGTATATTTCTGTCTTAGTTCGTTTGGGCTGTTATAACAAAAATACCATAGGCTGGTTAATTTCTAAAGAATAGAAATTTATTGTTCACATTATGGAAACTGGGAAGTCCCAGATTTAACCTCTGTTGAGCGCTTGCTCTTTGCTTCAAAGATGGTGTTTCCCCACTGAGTCCTCACATGGCAGAAAGGACAACAGGTTCCCTCAAGCCTCTTTTATGAGGGCACTAATCCCATTCATGAGGGCAGAGCACTTATGACCTAATCACTTTCCACCTCTTAAAACTATTGCATTGGAGATTAGGTTGCAACATATTAATTTGGGAGGAACATAAGCATTCAGATAATAGTACAAAGATGAAAGAAAGAACCAGTGCTGGCCAAGTGGGTTTGCTCACCCTAGTAATCCCAGAACTTTGAGAGGCCAAGGTGAAAGAATCTCCTGAGGTCAGAAGTTCAAGATCAACATGGACGATGTAGGGAGTCTCTTGTCTCTACAAAAGATAAATGTAAAAAAAGTTAGCTGGGTGTGGTGATGCACACCTGTAGTTGTAGTTTGAGCCCAGGAGTTCAAGGCTGCAGTGAAGTATGATTGTGTCCCTGCACTCCAGTGGGCGATAGAGCAAGATCCCATCTTTTTTAAAACAAACAAACAACAAAAACATAACTACTGCCTTCAAGATGTTTAGTGGGGGCTGGTAGGGAAGAGGACTGGGGCGAGGAGAAGGGAGGGAGGGAGAGAGAGAGAGAGAGAGAGAGAGAGAGAGAGAGGAGAGTCATCAGATTCATTAAATAGATACATTCAGTAACAATGTGGCAAGTGTAATAAAAAAGGCAAGCAGGGAGGGTTATGGAAGCACATAAGGAGGGGTTAGGAAAACTTTTCTTCAGAAAGTGACTTTTGAAACAAGTCTCCAAGAAGGCTAGAAGGAAGCTGCAGAAGGAGCTAGGGACTCCCTACATCGTCCATGTTGATCTTGAACTTCTGACCTCAGGAGATTCTTTCACCTTGGCCTCTCAAAGTTCTGGGATTACTAGAGTGAGCAAACCCACTTGGCCAGCACTGGTTCTTTCTTTCATCTTTGTACTATTATCTGAATGCTTATGTTCCTCCCAAATGGCTAATAAAGAGTACTTCAGTGGAACTAGAGAACAGAATGGAGACATGGAGAGTGTACGAAAATGATGGCTGAAGAATCAGGCAGAGCCAGATCATGCAAGGCCTCATATGACATGTTAAGGGCAATTTTTTCTAGTAGATACTTGATAGAATGTTTTACTCCTAGAGGAAAATTCTGTGGGGAAAAAAAAGTTTGAAAAACATTGTATCAAGACTTCTTTAATGTAGAGTCTCTTGGAAACTTAAATATGCTACACACATTGTAAATCTCCAAAACAGGAAAACACTATATAGTTTCTGACCATGAAACACTTATCAAAGATCATCCTTTGGGACTAGAATTATGAGAAACACAAAACTCTTCTTGGGAAGTAGTACACAAATCTCTGGGGAACCATTAAGAGTTTTTAGCAGATCAATGACAAGGACAGATTTGCATTTTAGAATACACTAGTAGCATTTCAAAATCTCAGACAGTAGTGTAGAAGGCAATTGAAGGGTGACAAAATTGATGGCAGAGACCAGTTAGGAGACCATTATTCCAGGGAAGCAAAAATGAGAACTTGCACTTAAGTAGTAGAAATAGGATAAATACTGTTAAAAATTTAGGAGGTTAGATTGGCCAAACTTGATATTTGATTGAATATGGAGGAATAAGGGAGATAAAAGAGTCAAAGTTTCTAATATAGATGATTAGATGAATGGGGTGCCAACAATTAAATAATTATAAGAGGAAGAAGAGGTTTAGGGAAGATACCAGGAGTTTGGATTGGGCAAGTTGAGATTGAGGAAATGTGTGGGATAGCTATTGGAGAGTCTAGGAAATAGTTGGGTCTTATTTCTGTTGAATGCCCAGATTTTGGTAGTCTGCAGCATATGGGTGTAGTTACAGTTACAACAATATTAAAAACTACCCGGAAAGAGTGAGTAGAAAGAAAAGAAATATGGGCCAAGGATAGAAGTCAGGGGAATTCCAACAAAAGTGTTTACATACATAACAACCTCAAAACCTTGAATCAACTCAAACTATAAACACAGGTTGCTATTTTAAAAAAACACCAGCAACACTATATTAGACCTATTTCAGTGATGATTTTGGTCTACATTAAGTTAAAGTCTCTCTTTACTTAGACTTTATATTGGAAGTATAAAGAAAATATTTTAATAAGCATTCTCCACTTCCAGAACAATTAAATTACCAGAATTTTAATTTTTCTTTAACTTCAGAGTGCTTTTCTTCTTTGAGCAACTTTTTGAAAATAGAGATTCAGCATCAAATAGAGTTTTAAAATGACATATTTGAACCTATGATTTTTCAGATTGCTAGTAATGGCTCCAAATTATCTGTAAAGGAAGGGCTTGGAGAAGCAATCTCAATGAAGGTGCTAAGGCAAGGCTTACATAGGAAATGTTTTTACTAAGGTTATATGTTACCTTGGTGAGATTGAGAGTTGATGAAAAGTAGGCATGGAGTGAGTAGAAAGAGCTAAATCTTTCATGCTGCCCTCACTTGGTCCCAGGATTCCTCTTTTATGCAATTAATATTTACAGCTGCTATTAAAATTAACCCTCAAAGTAGCTAACAATGTGTCAATATCTCCTGCAACTAAACTGTGCTAAGCCATAGCTTCAACATGCATTATCAACCTAATTTATGTTATTGATTAAATTACCCATCACCATTCTATTCTTTAGTACATTGAGATAGCTCTTTTGAAAGCAATGTGGCAAAATTTTAAAACGATGTATCTGGTTTATATGCCCACTCCAAATATAGCTTTACAGAAAGCAAGTTTGTCTGGAATCATTGCAATGGGTATAACAAAGTTGAAGCTTAGCGAAATCAAAGTGGTTTCCAAAGCCCAGTTTTTATGATCAAAACAATTTTCATTGTTATTTTCTGAGCATGTTCAATTCATGGCCTGTTTCTTTAGCACAAGAGATCATGTTAAATTAAAGGACTACAACAATGGCAACAATTACTTTTTTCCATAGACTGGTTTCTTTTAATGAATGCCAAAGAAAGAACATTTTATACCAATAGAACCTTTGCAAATTCACAGCAGAAATGATAAGGAGCACTTTATAGGACCTCAAAGCTGGTGCTTTAAAAAATCATTATTATTTATGAAGAAGAA
This sequence comes from Tarsius wallacei, assembly GCA_963574415.1. Lineage (NCBI taxonomy): Eukaryota > Metazoa > Chordata > Mammalia > Primates > Tarsiidae > Tarsius > Tarsius wallacei. The sequence continues at coordinate 13,359 of CAUYQG010044102.1, read as the reverse complement.
AGACATATAATAAGAATAGGAAATATTAGACTTAGAGAAAAGATAGTCCAGATCTTATTCTTTGCCATGAAATATCTGGGTTTAGGTATTAAAGCTGAGATTTTAGTTAATGGGATAGATGATTATGTTAGCTGATACCTAGGAAATGTAGTTGATATTTCTTAAGGTTTTCTTAGGAAATTCCCATAAAGTCTGCTCTTATGAATGCATAAAGTAATGTTTTATGAGAGCCTATCTCTCCTACAGAGAGATGTCAAACCCTTTGGTTTGAATTTTCTAGTTTCAAATTGAGAAGAAATTTCAAAAGGTGTTAAACCAGGGTTTAAAGATGACTAAAAAGGTAAGTATAAGGATGAGGAAAATTTCAAGATCCAGAGATGTCAGAGAGGTCATTCCCTTCCCCACACCATTCCCAGAACATAAATAAACCAAAAAGAATAAAGGAAAATATAATTGAGAGTCAAAGCGTAGAAAGATAATGTAAGTAGGGGAAGAAAAAAATTATTCTGATGTGTGTAATAATTTTATGAGTCTTGGTTCATCAAATATATAGGTTTTAGTTGAATCATCTTATGAAAACCAAACCACATAAATGATCAAGAAATCAAGATGTTTGTGAAACGATTTTGATAGATTTCTTATGTTTAAATATGTGCTTTCACTTAATTCACTTTCAAGTAATATATAATTAATCTACAGATAATTATAGATTCAATACTGGCTAATTTTTTTGGGTAACATTCACATAGCTATGCTATTTCTAACCATATGTTCAATTTTAAATAATCACTGGTTTTGATCATAATGTGGTTTATTTTTACTTTTTCATATAATTATATATACATAATATTTATTATTTTTGTATATTATATAAACAACATACATAATCATAACTACTGTTTGCTTCTGTTTAAAAAGGACTCTAAGCTGTTAAGTTGTAAACTGTTAATTAGCCTGATTTTATACATAAACACAGATCACTTAATGTCTGATGCCTACAAATGTTCTTCTGTCTCTATTCTACCTCTTCCTATTCTGTAGCCATCTCTTCCAGTTGTTATTCTCACTCAGTGCTGTGTCTCCCTGTTCCTCCTAAATCAGGCTGAAATATCTTTGCCTAGGAAAACACAAGTTTAAACATATCTATATTTTTCAAAAGCTGTAAATAATATTTTTATTTAAAAAAAACCAATTTTTAGATCATCTAATTTAAAGCAACATTCAGCACCCAGGACCTGTGCAGGATGATCCTTGGGGTATGTGAAAAAAACTACTGGTGCTTCTGTTTTTATTTATGTTTCCTTAGCCTATTAAATTTTCAGTTCTGTCATGTTTTATAATGTACATAATATGTTCATAAAATATTAGTTTGGTAGAAGACATGTATAGTAATTTCTTTTTAACTGCTGGGATTTAAGGTCAAAGAAGCTAGGAAATTAGGGGTGTAAAAATTAAGAACACTTGCTTAATCATATGATAGACTTAGATTTGATTCTTGTAACATTTACTTAATGTGTGATCTTAAGCAAGTTACATAATCTCCCTAAATCTCAGTGCCCTCATCTATAAAATGGTAATAATCATATAATATCTGCCTCATAGGATTGCTTGAAGAGTACGTTGAATAATGGTTATAGTGCATAGTTTACACTAAAAAATGTCAGGTACTTGTATGACTGAAAAAGGTCTCATGGAAGTGTTGTGTGGGAGCTTTTGGAATAATAAAGTCTACACTCAAGATTTCTTTTCACTGAGAGACACTGGTTAGAGTTTTATTATGGTCTGAGAACCCTCCATAATCACATATTACTCAGATAAATCTGTTTGTATTTTAAAGACCATAGATCACAAATCATTTCTCTGGGACCACTGAACTAGCACAATGGCCTGGGCTGTTACACAGTGTTCATTTTAGCCCCATTAAAATTTTTTTGTTTAGATAGAGATTCCGGAAGCAAAACCCCAATTTCTCAACCAATTCATCTTTGACAAAGCCTCCAGCAACAACCACTGGGGAGAGGAGAACCTATTCAGTAAATGGTGCTGGGAAAACTGGCTGATCACATGCAGATGATTGAAACAGGACCCCTACCTATCACAATATACAAAAATTAACTCTAAATGGATCAAAGAGCTAAACTTAAAACCTCAAACTGTAAGAATCTTAGAAAACATAGGAGACACCCTTATGGAAATTGGAACTGGCAACCAATTCCTGATCAGAACCTTAATTGCCCATACCTTAAGAAATAAGATAGACAAGCGGGACCTCATCAAACTAACCAACTTCTGTAAAGCAAAAGAAACCATTCAAGAGAACAGCCCACAGAATGGGAAAAAATATTTGCCAACTGTATATCTGACAAAGGCCTAAAATCTAGGATCTCCAAGGAACTCAAACGCGCCAAAAGGAAAAAAACAAACAGCCCATTAAAAAGTGGGCAAAAGACATGAATAGACACTTCTCAAAGGAAGATATACGGGCAGCCAACAGACACATGAAAAAGTGCTCAGCCTCACTCACCATCAGAGAAATGCAAATCAAAACCACACTGAAATACCACCTAACCCCAGTAAGAATGGCCATCATTAATAAAACAAACAACAACAGATGCTAGTGAGGATGCGGAGAAAAAAGAATGCTTCTATGCTGCTGGTGGGAATGCAAACTAGTGCAACCTCTTTGGAAGACAGTGTGGCATTTTCTGAAAGAACTAGAGATTGACCTTCCATATATATGACCCAGCAATTCCCCTATTAGGAATATACCCAGAGGAACTCAAATCATTCTACAAAAAAGATACCTGCACATATATGTTTGTTGCAGTTCTATTTTATAGCAAAAACATGGAACCAACTATGTTGCCCATTGAAGCTGCATTGGATTAAAAAAATGTGATGCATACACACAATGGAATATTATGCAGCCATAAAGAAGAACAAACATATGGACTTCGCAGCAACTTGGATGGATTTAGAGTCGATCATACTCAGTGATCTATCACAGAAACAAAGAACAGAGTACCATATGTTTTCATTCATAAGCCGATCTTGCACAACTATTATAATACTATAAGAAAGGGATTGGCAGTAGTGGGAAACTGTCGGGGGGTTGAGGGTGGGATTGGCAGTTGAGGGAAACTGCTAGGGGAGGGAGGGACATACCTCATCAACAAGGGTACCTTCATAATCAACGTTTGTATACCTAACCCTCAATTGTACCCCACATCTCTATAATAATAAAAAAAATTAAAAAATCTTGTTCACTCAGTACAGATAGAAATTAAATGCCTAAGCACATAATTTTAGGAATATTGAAGGCAACATAATTTTCTTATTTTTTAGATTTGCAGTTTGTTGATTTTTAAGCATTATTGCAAAATCCAACCCAACTGGAAAGAATTTTTTTGTAAAGAGGTAAAATAAAACAGTTAACTGTTCACCTACTCAAAAATTATTGTGCATTAAATTTGGTGTATACACACATACATACACATGTAAACAGCAAATGCTCATAAATAATAAATATTGGAATCCTGCAAATCATTCAGAAAGAACAAATATTTCTTGATAACTTGCTCCAGAATTAGGGAATAAACAACAGAATTTTTTAAAATTGTGAGAAAGTTAGCTTTTATTCTCAGAAACATAGTCTTATCTCATGGGGACTTAGAAGCATTTTTTAGTCTACTACAATTGACCAGGGTTGTTTTTTCTCCCTAAAGCCTTGATGAAGATCAAAATTCAGTCTTAAAGTTTGCTGAGTTTTTTGTTTTGTTTTGTTTTGTTTAGACCATGTTGACCCAATGTTCAACTTATTCATGGAAACCACTAAAACCTGAGTAGCAAGATGCCTGGATAGTAGTTATGTGATATGCTCACTATGGGATTCTATGAGGAAAGAGTTAAAAGTAAAGGCAGAACATGGAGTCTGAATATCTTTGACAATTGGCCTGACAGCAGGCTTTCACCTAAGCCAATACATATTTTAGCAGAGTCATATTTTCTAGAAGCATGTCATGAAAAATCAGATGCAATGAGATATTTGTGAAGGGCTGAACATGCTCAAGAAAAACATTGTGCACTTACTATGTACAATGCTTTGCAAAATTCTAGGAATGGAGTTGGGAGATGTAAAAATAACAAGATATATAGATTAATAAGACATGATCTTTCTCCTCAAGGAACTTCCAGTCTGGTGAGGGAGACAAAGCCGTACAAGGTAACCCTGGGAAAAAAAAGTATATATAATATATACATATTTATATATATATAAAACCTGTGGTATAGTAGAAAGAAAATTCTTTCTTCAATTATGAACTTAGGCTTGAATTCAGAATAAGGCTATTTTACTTACTGGCCTAGATTCAGTTTACAGATAAAATATAGGGCACCTAGTTAAAATTGAATTTTAGGTAAACAATAAATAATGTTTAATTATACTACTATTACACTAAAATTGTTGTTGTTGTAATCTGAAATTCAAAGTTAACAGGCATCCTGTATTTGTATTTGCTAAATCCGGCAACCATATCTTAGACAAGTGCACAGGTTTTTTATAGTTTGCCAAATCCATTCACCCTTTTTTACCTTACTCTGTGCCTCCAGGAGGCTGCCCCCCGTGATCTCCTGACAAAACATGAAAATCAAATATCTGAAGGAACTGGATAATGATCCACAGTGGGCAGATACTAGAGGAGGGTTAATATTTAGAGAAAAGAAACAGTTTTGGGTGGGATTCCCATTTTTATAACTTTAGACTAAGGGCAGACCCTAGTGTGCACCAGAAGAGAAGGCTAAAAAGTCATAGAAGACCTGCAGTCTTACTTTCTGAAGAATGAGTTTTGGACAACTCCAGTCACTAGAAATTGAGGGGAAAATCCCAGAAAAAAGAGTTCCAAAAACGGGGAGTCTCAAATTTTATCCATAAGCTCTTCCCAAATTTCCAGCTGAACCCTGAGTTATACTTGTGTAGGGCAGACTTCAGCAGGCCAACTAAAACTAAAAGAATAGTCTGGAGATTTAAGCCATTGCCTATTGCTGGAGAGAGAGAGTGTGCAGTTTGAGTTCAGTCAAGTATCTATTAAAACAAAACAATCAACACTTTTCAGAGACATATAACAATTCAGAGTCTCTACAATGCATAGTTTATAATGCCCAAAATATAATCCATGATTACCTGATGAAATAGAAAACATAAACAATTTCAAAAAGAAAATTATCAGAGCATGACCTTCAAGAAAATTCAAGTGTTGGTAATAGCAGACAAGGATTTTAAAGCAACTGTAATAAATATGCGCAAGGATGTTGTTAGGTCAAGAAAACAAGCAGATAGGAAAAGAGAGATAGGAGATGGGAGGCTCACCAGCAACACAGGTTTATTTAGGGAGGAAAACCTGCGGAGGAGGACTCCAGATAAGACTGAAGCCCACCCGCTTACAGACTAAGGAAAATTTATAGGGGTTTGGGGAAGGGGTGCTAGTTAGTTGGTTGCTAAGAGGTGGGTAGTTAAGGAAGAAGTTTTTTGGTTAGCTAGCTGGTGCTTAGCAGGATGCACTCTGGGTCGGTGCTCAGCTGGTAAGTTTCCATCCTGGTTTGTGATAGCAAAATGGCGGGAACTATCTGCCATGGCATTTCTGAGGCTAATAGATGTAAAGAATAATGTGCTCTGCCGGGCTCGGTGGCTCAGTCTGTAATCCCGCGCCTTGGGAGGCTGAGGTGAGTGGATTGCCTGAGCCCGCGGCCCACCTGGGCAACTTGGCGAGACCTCATCTCTACAATATATCAAAAAATTAGCCGGGCGTGGTAGCGGGCGCCTGTAGTTCCAGCTACTTGGAAGACTGAGGCGGAAGGATTGCCAGAGCCCAGCAGGTCAAGGCTGTGGTGGCTGGAAGCGGCCACTGCACTCCAGTCTGGGCGATGGAGTGAGACTCCAACTCAAAAAAAAAAAAAAAAAGAAGAAGAATGTGCTCATAATAAATAAAAAGATAGGAGAACTCAACAGTGAAATAGAAACTATAAAAATAAAACTGAAACATTGTACCTTCTAAAAATTGAAAAATACAATACAATATCTGAAATAAAGTGTTTAATAAAAATGTTTACTGAGTGGGATTAAAGCAGAATTAATATGAAAGAAGAAAGAATAAATAAACTCAAAGATATATCAACATAAATTTTCCAACCTGAAGAACAGAGAGAAAAGATTTTTAAAAATTGAACACAGCCTCAAGAACCTGAGGAACAACATCAGAAGGTCTTTGTGTAATTGGACTCCCAGAAGGAGACAAAAGAGAAAATAGAGCAGGATAAGATATTTGAAGAAATAATTATTAAAATTTTCCTCAATTTGTGAAAGAAAGAAACTTATAACATTACAAATCTTGGAAAGACCTATGAAGGACATAGCAAAAGAAAAGCCACACCCAGTCATATAATAGTTAAACTGCTAAAAACCAAAGATCAAGGGGAAATTTTGAAAGAAGGCTGAGAAAAATGTGACACTGCTTACATGGGAATAATTCAAATGACCATTGACTCCTCATCAATAACAAAGAGGCTAGAAAACAGAGGAAAAGTATCTTTCATGTGCTGAAAGAAAAAATAGACAACTCAGTGTTCTAAACTCAGTAAAAAATATCCTTCAATAATGAAGGCAAAATAAGCACATTTTCAGATAAAAGAAAACCAAGAGAATTTATTACTAGCAGACCTGCACTGCAAAAAATGCAAAAGGAAGTTCTTCAGGCAGACAGAAAATGAAAACAGATGGAAATTCAGATCTTTAGGAAAGAACGAAGAACTTTTCAAATGGTAAATATGTGGCTAGATAACTATTTCCTAGCAACTAACATAAAATTAGTCATGTTCCTCTATGTAGTGTTAATTTACAATAGTGTGTATAAATATATATGAAAGAATATGAGATCACAAATTTCAACTGAGACACCAAGATACAACAGAGGGCAGATTCCAGAGGATATGATAATCCAGATGCAAGTTTTCAAAGGAAATAGCCAAGAATATGTTGTCTCACCCATATTAAGAGCATAAAAGGTTTGGGGTTTTGAATGGTTGAAGAGATTTTTGAGGATGTTTAATTTAGAGAGAGCTATGCAATACTGTAATTACCAATCTTTACTATCCAAAGGGATTGGGGTGGAGGACCTGGCAACTCAAGTCTGGTAAGAAGAGCTTCGATAGGACCACTTGAATAACTTGATATATGATCACTATGGTTGAGGGGCTGAAGTGAATTTATTTATTTATTGTCAGGTTTATTGAGGTATAATTTACACACAAACAAATTAACATTTTTTTAGGTGAACAGTCCTATAAACCTTGACAAATGTATGTAATCATGTAAACAATGCCACATCATTACCACCAAAAGTTCTTTGGTGCCCTTTTAAAATTAATACCCTTCCCGTACTCCCAGCTGCTAACCAACACTGGTTTAATTTTTGTCCCTATAGCTTTGTCTTCTTCAGAATGACATAAAATGAAATCATATAGTGTGTATATTATTAGTTATATATATATATATGTATCAGATTAACATATATTGCTTTTGAGATTCATCCATGTTGTTACATGTATTGTGGATGAACCACAATATGTTTATCCATTCACCAGTTGATAAATACTTGGGATACTCCTAGTTTTTGGTCATTTTGAATAAGGTTGTTTTAAGCATTTGTGAAGTGGTCTTTATGTGAACATGTCTTCAATTCCTGTAGGCCTTGGAGTAGAATTTCAGGGTCAATATATTGAGTATGTTTAGCTTTATTGGATTGCTGTTTGACTCTAGTTGGGAAATCTTTGAGATGGGTTGACAAACAACTTGAGTAACAGAATGAAAGAGTATGTTGAGGTAAGGAATACACGAAGACAAGATAGCCTTTGTATCAGCTACATGATACTGAAAAAAAAAACCTACCCTAAGACATAGAAGCTTAAAATAAAATCAATCATTTATTTGCTCACAATTTTGCAATTTGGGCAGACTTAGGGTGGGTTTGTCACTGTTGTGTTGGTTGTAGTGTCTCTGCTTTGTGTTGCTGGAGGGTCTAAAATGTCCACCCCCATATCTGGTGCCTCAGCTGGTGTGGCTGGAATACCTGGGGTCTGGTGGAGCCTCTCTTTCTGGTAGGATAATTGGACTAATTTACATGATGACTTGGAATTCCAAAAGGGCAAAACCAGAAGCTGCAATATCTGTTAAGGTGTAAGACTGGAAGTCACACAGCATCCCTATGCCGCATTATATTGTGATCATCCCAGTTTGAAAGGGAAGGAAAATAATCTTCACGTCTTCATAGGAGGAGTGGAAATATTATGTTACAAAAGAACCAGGGGAGAATGTTATGGCTTTAGCTTTAGAGACAATCAGCCTCAGTTAGCATTCATTTGCACTAGATTCTGTTCAATGGTGCCACTTAGAGGGATGATGGGACCTCAGAAGAAACAAAGTGGAGGTGAAGGGTTCTAGGAGCTAGGAGAGAGAACTCAGCTACTAGAATAAAATCCATTCAGCTAGATCAAGAGAGTGGAAGTTGAGAAGTTCTCAACAGAGAACGATAAAAATGTTCCATGGGAAAATAAAGTCAAATTATACATCTTCTAGTCCTAGAGAACACAGAGCCAGCCATATTGCAACAATAACAGTCATGTGAAAACCTTCTCATTCCTTTTACCTCTTTGCCTCATCATCCCAACTACAACTTGGATGGAAACAAAAAAAATCAGAAATCATAGCTAACAAACTACAGGAAGAAGAATAGGGAAAGGAAGAAGGAATACACTCACTCCCAACTTACATGTGTCCAGCTTCAGCTGGCTCTTGTTGAGAGAGGCAGGCAGATTTTAACAATAAAACTATCTTAGAGTTTTGATTATTATTTTGTATACTTACACTTACTGTACTCAGACTGCATTTGTGATTTAATGTGATTAGAGGACTTTACCTAAGGTGGCCAGAAAAAATATAGTGCCTGCTTAAGTTTTAATCCAAGGGTAAGATAAAGAGTATTTACATTGAAGAACTTAAAAAAAGCTACAGAAGCAAAGTTAAACTGTTTAAAATACCAGTTATGTAGTTCGTTCTATGGATGGTGAGTTTTCATACAGTTAAAGAGTAAAAAAATTAAATGTAATCAACATTTGGTATCACATGACATATAGTACAGTGTTCCATCATTTACCAGCTATATAATCTTGGCCAAGACATTTCATCCTTCTGTGCTTCATATTTTTCATGCATAAAATGAAATAAATAATATTCATCTTTTTGGATAGTTGTGAGAATTAGTTGAATCTAGATTAAGTGCTTAACATGGTGTCTGCAAAATAGCAGCTAAAATGAGAGCTATCACCATCATCATCATTATCAGCCCTAAATTGTTTTTCTACATTAATCTTTTTGGGGGAGAAATTGTCCTATTTTTTAATTCCCCCATGCTAGTACACACTTATCTGTAAATTTTAAGAAATAATCTATCTATCTATCTATCTATCTATCTATCTATCTATCTATCTATCATCTATCTATTGGAGTCAGGATCTCACTCTGTCACCTAGGCTAGAGTACAGTGGCACGATCACGACTCACTGCAACCTTGACTTCCTGAGTTTAGGTGTGATTCTTCTGCCTCAGTCTCCTGAGTATCTGGGACTACAAGCACACACCACCACACCCATCTAATTTTTTTATTTTTTATTTTTTGTAGAGATGAGATCTCACTCTGTTGCCCAGGCTGATCTCAAACTCCTAGACTCAAGCAATCCCTCTGCCTTGGTCTTCCAAAGTGCTGGGATTACTGGTATGAGCCACCACACTTGGTCAAGTCATTAATATAATGACTAGAACACAGTATTCAATAAATGGTAGTGGTGGTAGTTGTTATAATAGTTGCTTGACTATAAGCCCTTTCACCTCCCTTTCTTCTCACTATGTATTAGCTATAGCATTTCTGGTACTCTGTTTAATCTCTTTGAATCTCAGTTTCTTCATGTGTAAAATAGGACTTTTACTTACTTCACCTCACAGGGTTGTTATAAGAAATAAAATCATTTTTTTGAAAGCACTTATAAACACTATACAAATATGAATTATCATTATTTTCACTTATTGTGCTGATTACCCTTACAATATTATGTATGCATCTCTTTTAAAATAGTTTTGAGTAACACTGGAAGGTTTTCTGCAAGAAAACAGAGCTGATAACTCACCAACTGTTTTCTAAAAGTAAGTACACTACTTGATTCGGCCACACATATACTAAAAAGTGTGTGTTTTCTAGTCCCTATGCATTAGATGCTGTGATTTCAGAGCAATTGTAAGATCCTACTAGCCCACCAATATTTCTTCTTTGTGCTGATCTTCTCTTGTACCTTACTTGAATTTCTCAGTGTTTCTAGTTCTGCAGACTGGAAAGTCTTAATTTCTGATAACATGTTCCTGTTTTACCTGGAAAGGTAAGGCAAACTTAGGGGTTGAGAGAGGGGACTGTCACTTCTCAATTAGCACAAATTAATTGATTAGATTCATCTCAGTGTTGGCTAAGAGCATCCATTATAAAAATGTAAAATTGGAAGATGAACTCATTTCAGTGGAGGAGCAAAACACGGCCACAACCACCTAAGAATAAATAGCTCAACAAGCGTTCATTTCATTTATGTCCAACAGAAGGTGGCTGCTTCCCCAAGATACCTCCCACCAGATGGTGAATTCTCAGTTCATTTTTAACTACCTACAAAATCATGGCACATGGCTCTGACCTCGTTTCATTTTAGAACTCACCTTTTGTTTAAGTACTGGATTATTATGGCTTATGATTTCCATCTGGGCAAGAATGTTCCTTAAAAAGCAGGAGGTCAAAGTCATGGACAAACACACATGCACAACATGAATATGTTTATTTTTACAAACAGCTTATTCTTGAAAATTCATTTATAATTATGAGCAATTGATTTTTTTGTTTCAGATCAGTTTTCCTGTAAGTAGCCACATAATATCAATGATCTCTACTGACTTAAAAATGAAAATTGTTTTTAAATTAATTATCTTAAAGAAAACAAAATTATGAAGGCAAATAGGAAGTGCATTCTAAAGTCAATTAAAAAAACCCCTTGGATTATCTATATTAACCTTCATTCCCAAATCTCTCTGTTAGTATTCATGATTGAGAATTGGCAGCACAACTATTCTAGGCTTCCAGAATAATCAGCAAGACCTTTCAATAATGAGGAGACACCAGGGAACTTAGCCACCACTCTAACTACAGCAAGTCCTTGAATAACATCACTTCCTTCAATATGCTTTCATTATAACATTGATGCGAAAAAAAATTCATTTTGGCTGAGGTTACCATCTGTGTGAATTTTCTCCCAATACTCAGGTTTACTCCCACCTCTCAAAGATGTGTACATTAGGTGAACTGGAGTTTCTAAATGGTCCCAGTATGAGTGAATGTAGGTGAGTGTGTGAGTGTGCCCTAAGATGGGTTGGCATCCTCTCCAAGGCTAGCCCCTGCCCTGTGCCCTGAGCTGCTCTGGCTACCTGAACTGGAATAATTATCTTGCTTGATTTTATTAATCTTTCTTAAGTGTATGTATAACACACTTATTTTACTGTCTAATATTAGAAGTGTTTTAGTCTTTATTTAGAAGTTTAGTGATTTTTTTCTCGTGTGTGATCAGAAATGTGCCATAGGAACTTAACTCTTGTTTATATCAATTAGCCTATGGTCGAATTGATTTTCTTATACATCATTTCACTTAAAGTCACAGTTACCTGAACTTATGATCACACACTACTCCCATAAAATTAACTAGAGGCAGACATCTTGCAAAAGAGTGCTACTTATAGAAAGAAGTATGGAGCCAGATCTGCTCACTATCACTACTAAGAAAATAACTTGCAATATAATACAAGAATGAGCAATTTTGTTCTTTTCTTGGATGCAATTTACCAAATGATATTTTGGAGAAATGATAGTAATGCAATGCTCTCCCATTAAGTATAAATTCATCTCAGCTGTTTTCATCTTTATTTCCCATGGCAAATTTATTATTGTATTGAGTACGACAAATATTCAATGGAGGCAAAGTGGTATGTATATATGGAAAAAATTAGTTAAAAAGAAATAATAAAGGTACTTATAGTTCCCTAAATAATCACTCTCCGTGTTTCATGGGGTATTTTTGTTGCTATACATTTTATAGCATAGGGCATTATAGCAATTACCCAATAAAATGTGAAGTTGGAAAGAACATTTGAGAATAACTAGTCCAACATCATAATTTTACATATGGAAAACTGAAGCCCAGATAGATTTGCGACTTTTCCAAGGATTCAGAGCTGGCTCACACAAAGGATCATATCAGACATGATCCCAGGTATTCCAGTTCTTAGTCTTGCATTCTTCTCATTCCCAGCAAACAATACAGATAATTGCTTTTAAGTTTAAATTAATTTGTATGGAGAGTTCCAGTAAGATGGTGATGGCATAGGTGGAATTGTGAGATTTTCCGAACCCCGCTGGTAGTGCTCCGGATCCAGTGCCCAGCTGTGCAGCTGATCCCCGGTGCTTCCCATGTCACAACAGTCCATCATAGTGGATTGATCAGTGACCCAAACGAGCAGAGAGAAAGGATCCACGAAAGTGAAACTGCCACCTCGGCCATTCTCCAGGCAGAGACTTGCATTGCCCTGCCCACCTGCCAGCAGCCTCCACCTCAGTTCCCAAGAAACTTTTCAGTTTGATGAGGTCCCACTTGTCTATCTTATCACTTATGGCATGGAGGTTATCAGAACACTGGAGTGGGCACACACTGTGAAGGAGATGGAGATTGGCTTTCTTGAGGGTTCTGGTAAGATGGCGATGGCATAGGTGGAATTGTGAGATTCTCTGAAGGGACCAAGCCTACATTCCACTGCACAGAAAGATTGTAAGACAGTGGGAAATAAGTTCCAGTAGGCTCATACACCAGTAGGTGGATGCTGGAATCAGCATATAGATCCTGAATCACAGCCTCCCCTTCAATTAAACCTCAAAACTGCAAAAAGTTCAGCCCACAGCCCACACTCCAACCACAAAAATGAACAAAGCCAGAGGACGCTCATAAGGAAGAACAGGAGATTGCACAAGTGAAGCAAAAGCAACCCCACCTTCCCTGAAAAATAGAATTAAAGAAGGGGAAGGAAAGGAGGAGAGAGAGAGAGAGAAATCTACACAAATGAAGAAAAACCAAAAGAAGAATATGGGTCTCTCCCAGACCCCTGGGAGGCAGACACTGAGAAAACTGACTTTGGAATGCAAACAATGAAGAGCCCCCAGAATGACTGGTCTCAAACTA